>JAHWFP010240372.1:191840-211443 GCA_023313725.1 Lithobius niger
TCGTGTTTTGGTGATGCAATAATTAAATTGTTGTATCGGACGTACGTAACGTATTCTTACTGCAGTTCTTGTGTTTAGTTATTGTGCAAGTGATATGAAGTAAAGCATGCATGTCAAAATGGATGTAACTACCCTTTAAGTAGCTTAACTAATGCCGACTTTCAGAAGCGTTTTCTCAAAACGGAGCTTTTCAATTTTAGTTTATTATCGCCCGTAATTAGAAAAAAAATCATTCTCTAAATCATTTTCTCAAATAAAAATTACAGCCATTTATTTGATTTTTTTCTGTGCACCTTAATGACTATTTATTGCTTGCAAGTAGTTGTAGGGTCCTCCATAAGGTAAAATGAAACTTTGAAAATAAAAATAATGTTTTTTAACAAATAATTATTATCCGTTTGTACTCGGTCAAATTTTTACCGAGTCGGGTCAAAAATAGCATTACCCGTTACCGGGTCGAGTATTTACCCGGACTGTCGAACCCTAGGTTAAATACAGAATTGCAGAGAAGGGAATAGAATTTTATTATTTTCTCACCGCCCCCAATAGTTAAGATTTTTTTTAACTACTCCTTGGAGTTTGATATAACATAATTCCTTAGAGATCAAGATTAGCAGTAGTTAGTTGCCACATGGCGATTAATTCCTTTAAGGACAGGTGCGCCCTAATGCGCCTGCTGTTTAATAATGGTTTACAGCTCTTCTACAGGTCAGATCGAAAACTTCCAACCAATTACAGTAAAACTACAAATGGGATATGAAGGCCAGATCATTAAGGAAAAAAATGACATGTTTCATTCCCTTACTTCAAGTAGGTGAGAAGCTATGAATTTTTTCTACAAGTCCGTTACGAGACCATAGCGCAAATGCAGTCTTAAAGGGTTAACTTTTGTTAACTGGCGACCATAACCTTTCCGACTAGTCACCAGACTGATGATTGCAGCGAATTAAAGTCAAGAATTGGAAAACTAGTAGGCTTTAGCACCGACTCCTTATTTATGTTGTCAATTTATACTTTTGTTTTAATGCTCACGTTAAAGTTTGCCCAATGCCATTTTCCCATGATGGTCTCTCGCTATAATAGGTTACCGTACAAAAAAAAATACGGCAATAAATTAACGCACAACCGGCGACTAATCAAACATATTTTACAGCCGTTTGATATAATTAACCAACATGCAGTGAATACAAACACGAAACAGGTAATAAAATGCAAGACAAACACGCAGTGATAATGGCACAGAATGGCCATATTAGCAAGTTCACAGCAGATAGCAAGCAACCTACGTAATTTCTTGATAAAATATACGGACATTCAGATAGGCTCTACCCGGCAATTACTGTGGCTTAAGGAAGACATTAAGCAAGGAGAAACCCTTTACTACAAAACTTTGGACTTTCAATAATAATTTTTATTATATGAGAAGCCCTTACAGCACAACGTCCACTAATCTTAATGTCCTCTTGAATTTTCGGTGAAAAACTGACTGTTCACCACATCAGAAGAAACAACAACGAAAACTCTACGAAATCACATTTCTATGTACAAACGAGCAATTCAAAAACGTCGCGACGCAGGGGCCTAACAAGAACAAGCTCAAACTTTTTTGAATTGCTCGTTTATACATAGAAATCTGATTCATAGAGTTTCCGTTGCTGTTTCTTCTGATGGGGAACAGTCTGTTCACCGAAAATTCAAGAGGACATTGAACTTCCAAAGTTTTGTGGTAAAGTGTTTCTCCTTGCTTAATGTATTAGGCTCTATCCAATTTAAGGAACAATAGTAGAGCACAGTGTTAGGGTAAAGCGGAGTGTTATGGCCACCAGGGTGAGTGATATGGCCAATTGCGGAATTAATTTTTTTTATCAACTTGGGTCACATTTTAAGCTAAGTTTTTTTCTTCATATACTTTGTTAAAAACTTTTTTTATCATTAAAAAAAATATTCATGATGGTTAATGTAATCTTAGATGAGATAAAAATTCAAAATAGCTAGGCTCGCCGTAACCACCTTTCTAATACGGCCGCCTGAGGTTTTGTTGACTAGGGTCAACAGGTAACTGCAGAATGAAATTTATACAAAACACTAATGAAATTGCTGTGGAGCATTTAGTTAGGTGTGGAGTAAACATACATAGTGTCATTTCATTGAAATATTGCAGGGGCAGTTTGCAGGGGTGTTTTAAAGTTGTGGTCACATCACCCCAGTAAAAATCCATGGTATGGGGTGATAAGGCCACATGCTAAATCGACTTTTATTGGAGTTTCCACGACTTAATGTTTTCTTATCACTATACATCACAACTCATCATTTCTCACATATTCCCATCTTAATCTTCCTTCGGTCAGTCTATGTTAGGAAGGGGTAGTTGAATAGTTGAGGATGGTCTAGGTTAGGAAGGTCTAGGGAAGGTTGATCTAGGGAAGGTTAGTCTATTTGATGCAAAACCGGATAGACAATATGCCACAATGTAGTTTTAGTAAGGCTGTACCGAACCGAACAAACCGAACCGAACATGGCCGAACAGAGGGTGTTCGGTTCGGTTCGCTGTTCGGTCTTTCAAACGCAAAACACCAAACCAAACATATTTTCACTTCTAATCGACGGATTTTGATGTTTGAATACACCATTCTGAAGGTTTTTTCGCCAGCTTTCTGTTGGTCCAAACCACAAGGTCCTAGCTCCAACGGTTCAGAAGTTATAAGGGAAAATGTAAAAGTAGTGGAGATTTTTTTACGTTTAATCAGGACTACAACATCTTTGGACTTATAAGTCTACGTGAAATACCAACATTTGTTATGAAACTTGTGCTTTGATGAATCTTTGCGACCTGAGTTCTTTTACACTTTAGTTTAAGATAGATTAGTTTGGTACATTTTTGTTCGGTTCGGATGTGTTCGGTGTTCGGCTTATTTAAGGTTTGTTCGGTTTGGTTCGGTTCGGCTGAAATATTCTCGTTCGGTACAGCCTTAATTTTTAGACCACATTCAAATGGCTTCGAGTTAATAATGGCTCTGTGTATTGTGTAGTGTATTCCAAAATTCCTAATTACGCTTAATTGTATTTTTAACTGGCTAACATGCAATGTCAGGAATACATCTTCACGTTTTGTGGCATTTTTGTACGTATCCAGCCATTTCACCTAGACACGGGATGATACGTCACCCACCGTAAAATTAAGTCTTTAAAATAATTTCACTCGAGACCTCATATCTTCCCATCCCCTCCCTCTTCATCAAGAAAAGTCTCGTGCCCTTCAGTTTACATTTTACCTAGTTGGCCATATCACCCCAGCACTGGGGTGATATGGCCATTACAACTTAACCCTGCAAAAATATCCCCAGAGGCCAAGACTTCAAAGAATGAGTTTTTTCATCCTTTTCAAGAGTTACCTAACCTTCAAATGCGTAACTTGATCTGAAATTTTTTTTGATTCACTCAACACAGACGGACGTACACTAAGTAAACCTCAAAAGTGGCCATATCACCCCTGTTTACCCTATTCCTTACCTTTTAACTGGAGAGGAAACGTCAAAGTCGAAAATTTCATTTTCCAGTAAGCCCATATCTTTAAAATAAAATAAGATTTATTGTTACAATTCTTGATCTTTTACAACCAATACAACACATGAACATTACCTTCATCCGATCCATCGCTGATATCGTAAGTTAAACCACGGGCATGTTTCCCTGAAAACAAATAAAACATTCTGAATTTTAACCAAAACTGAAGCTAACCTACAGTACATTCAAGAACTAACTAACCTGTTACAATTTCTTTCATGACCAAAAATATATTTGAAAACGTTCAGATTCTTACTTTGAAGTGTAGCAGCTATTGGAAAAATGAAGCTAACATATGCGAAAATTTCAAGAACAAAGGTATAACAACACTACCTTGGCGAATTTTCGATACAGTAGTCTATTACTGCTGGGAATTCACAGCCGACTATCTTCTTCTGGCAACGCACACCATTTTTTCTTGTCTACTTCTGTGGAATTTGAATTTGGCAATTGTTAGACGTGGCCTACAATATTTGTAGGGCCAGTCTTGCTCTTTCTCATGCTCCAAAGACAGGGTTCGTACACCAGAGACGAAACCATTTTCAAGGCTTTTTAACGCCAATACAAAGCCAATTTCAAGGCTGTTTTGCAAACCAAATTGTTAAGAATTACCTTATAATAAATTCAATCTTTTGCTAGCCTATACTGTGTAACTGAGTAAACTTACATCCATTTAAAAATTGTTTATTTTGAAGAAAAAACTCACTTTTGATTATAGCCTACATTAGGCTGACGATCTATTATTTATTTATTTATTTATTTATTTAATTTATGAATTTAGGCATAAATTGCCTGCATTTCATCAAGCATAGCACGCTAACAAAATACAAGGCCATTTCAAGGCTATTACAAAAGAAATGCCAATTTTCAAGGCTTTTCAAGCCTTGAATTTTTGGTTTTGAAATTTAAGGCTTTTTAAGGAATTCAAGGCCGTGTACAAACCCTGCAAAGAGCAAGACTGGCCCTACGAATATTGTAATCCACGCCCAACAACCGCCAAATTCTAATTCCACAGGAATGTGGTTGTCGTTCTGGTATGTGTTGTCGTCACGTTGCTTGGATGGGAAGGGCTGTTGATTTCTGAAGATGTTCCTTGATGGCTTGTTTTTGAAGTCAAGGTGCGGTGCTAACTTGGGGATTTGGCCGTTGGCAACGGAGTGAGATTTGTGGATTGGGAGGTTTCGCAGGATGTGGCAGGTGGAGTCATTTAGGTTCGATGAGGTGCTTAAGGCTGCTTCGCGCTGAAGGAAAGTTGAGTTTAGAAGAGCTTTGGTTAGCCAATTGAAGGAGTAGAATATTGCGAAGGAGGCTTTCTTGAATAGTTGGTTTATGATGTCGGCAAGGTGGCTTGCTTCCGTTCTGCTCGATTCAGTTGCCATTTTTGCTCGTTTTCTTTGTAGGTTTCGAAGTGTCTTGGGTTTGCTGAGCCATCTCCAAAGGGGCGGAAGAACCTATTTTCTTTGCCCGGTCATGTTTGGGGAGGATCCTGGTCAAGGATGAGGGGTTCACCTTTGCCGAGTAGATGGCAACGATGGCCGCCGAGTGGATCGCCACTGTTGCAGAGTAGGGTGGTTCGGAGAGTTGTGAATTGGCCGAGCATCGTTCTTTTCTTCTTCGGTTTGTCTCGTTGGGAGAAGCCGAAGCCGGTCACCAGGCCATGGTTTATCACTGGAGCCGCCGATTCAAGTGGCAGTTTATAGAGGAAGGCGATGGGGATCGTATTTTCCACCGTTTTCAGAAGCCGGCGAAGCGAGATTGCTGACCAGTCTTCGTTGTTATCGTCGAAATCATCATGGCTAAAATGGGCATGTCGGGAGGATGAGTTGGATTGGCGTGGAGAGCTTATGAGTGCCGATGCGGTGTCAAGATCAGTCGTCCTTTTGGGTCCTTTCAAATGAGGAGGATGAAGGGCGAAGCGGCTGTTGACGGTGCGGTAGCTAGGGAGGGGTTTCCGGAAGCAGTGGGCTGCATACGTAGCGAAGCGGCCGATGGGGTGGTAGCCGAGGAGAGCGAAGGCGAAGTGCGGGAGCGTTTAGAAGAAAGTGGCTTGTCCTTGTAGCAGATTTTCTTTATGGCTTGGTCCATGAGGGCGTGTACTTGTTTGACGGGAAAGTGGCTTGTTGTGGCGAGAACTCCGGAGGCGTGAAACGATGCCGAGGAGAGATCCAATGGGCCGTCAGTTAACGGGGTGATAGTGTGTCGGTCCGACGACTTCGAGGAGGCGCTGTGACTTTTAGCGGCCCGGCAATGCTGTGGTTGGCCGCAGGGAAGAGGTGAAATCGGCGGAGACATTGGTGTAGGCGAAGCTCGTGAGTCCGGTGATGGAAGTGGCGAAGGTGAATTAACTGCCAAGATGTTGGGATCCGTAGGCAGAGGGCTTGCAGGCGTAGCCGTGTTGGGCGCGGCGTGCTTGGCTGAGGTCAGAGATCTTGCCATGGGGCACGGCGCAGGAGCCGAAGGACAAGCAGGCAGATGGGAGTGAAGCTGCGAGGGCGCAGGGCGTAGCGAAAGCGAAGGAGAAGCTCAGGAGAGAAGCGAAGAGTGACCCTCACGGTCACATGGAGGGAAAAAAGATGGCAGGCGGGCCTCGCCTGAAAGTTTTTATAAGAGAGGCTGTGCGCATGCGTAGACCGGGTTACGAAGCTGGCCATCTAGTGACAACTTCTCAAAACTCCAGAGAGAAGCATCCCTCAGGAAAGGAATGCAAATAAACGCAGGTAATCTATGTTTCCGAAGGGCAACTAGAAATTTACTTTAAAAAAATTAAAAATCGCGTAATACAATCGCAATTTAAAATATCGCGATTTGAAATTTCAAATCGTAATCGCGATTTAAAATTGCAAATCACACAACCCTAGGTATCAGGGAAGTTTTCGAAACTTGCATAAAAGGAAAAGGTGAGACTACCGTTTCCTCTAAGTACAAGCTCAAAATCAAGACAAGTGATGGATTTGTTACACACAGACCTATGTGGACCTACGCATTACAAACCCCTACGACAAGCAAGAATAAATGTGATGACCGAAATTAACGACTGCAGCAGATATACTTATTCAAGAATAAATCTCAGACTGTTACAAAGATTTAAAGAATACGCACAAATGTGTCAAACCAAGTTTGGGACAAAGCCAAAAGTTGCCAGAAAGGACCGAGGTGGCAAGTACTGCAGTCAGGACTTCCAGGACTATTTGAAGCAACAAAGGCATCCAAGGCGAGTACACGGCACCGCACACACCGGAACAAAATGAAATCGCCGAAAGCAAAAACAGGACATTGATGGAAATGGCTCAGTGTACGATAATCGATGCCAATCTACCCAACCAATACTGGGGAGAAGCAGTCAATACGGCAAACTACTTGCAAAAAAGCTACCAACCACCGCAGTGGAAGAGGTACCATTACGCTATGGCATAACAAGACACCAAGAGTAGGACACCTATGAATATTTGGATGCAAAGATTATGCACATGTGCCGGACGCTCAAACAAGGAAACTCAAAGCGAGAGAGCTGACCTTCGTTGGCTACGTCAAGGGAACGAAAGGCTACAGACTCGTCGACACCAAGACCAAGAAAGTAACCATCAGTTGAGACGTGAGGTTCATCGAAATATTGACCCCTGGGGGAATAGAAGTGGAACTCGAAGTCACAGAAGCAGACAAGCCACAACAGGCAACGGGAGAAGCTGACTATTCAATCAAACTGATCAAGCAGCATCTAAACCCAGGCGGTCTAAATGAAGAAACAAGGGGAAAGCACCCAACAGGCTGATCGAGTCAGCTTACTTCACTCTATCTCATGATCCAATCGAACCCAGCAGCTACGAGGAAGCATGCAACGCAACAGATACTGAAAACTGAGAGATCTCGATGGATTAAGAAATTGTATCATTACAAAAGAACAATACGTGGGACTTAGTCGAACTACCGGAAGGGAGAAACCCATTGGCTCAAAGTAGACCAACAAAATAAAAAGGGATAAGGACGGTAACATCACAAAGTACAAAGCAAGGCTAGTGGCAAGGGGTTTCTCGCAAGTTGCACGGCAAGAGTATACGGACGTATTTGTACCTGTCAATGACCCACACGACAAAGAACATTTCTGGCTAAAGCAGGTAAGCATAATATGAAAGTGCATCATTATGGTGCAGCCTTCGCATTTCTAAACGGAGAATACTTATAAGACATATATGCAACGGCCACCAGGATACGTGAAAAACGGACAAGGAGCCAAGTTTTGTAAACTAAAACGCAATCTATGGACTCAAACAGAACTGTGTTACTCTCTCATCAACAGAAGCAGAGTATGTCGCTTTAACAGCTGCTGTGCAAGAATGCATATGGCTACGCTAGTAATTGCACGATTTAGGAGAGAAGCAAGGCAATCCCACTACAATTATGGAAGACAATCAAAGTTGCCTAAAGTACGCCGAAAACGAAAGACTCGGCAGAAGAAGCAAGCACATTGACACGAAATGTCATTTTACCAAGGAGCATCAGGAAAACGAGGACATCAGTTTGGTGTGCCCAACCAAGTAGATGCTCGCAGATGCTCTAACAAAACCTCTAAACTGAACACGACTGGAGAATTTCAGGGACTCCACAATTCTGTGCAACTTCGGGAACTCCGTACAAAAACAGTGCAATTTCCGGATTCTCTTCCACAAATAAACCACGTAAATATGTTTCGCTCTACTAAACATTTTCTTCACAATCCACTGCAGCTGCGTCTAAATTCCAACATTTCACAGATTTGGTTACCTTTTGGAATTGGTTACCGATACCGTAGGCAGTTTTACCTTGAATGCAACTAGACATTTTGGCACAAATAACATGAAATTAAAAGTTATACAAATATCAATTTAATTTGCAAATTTTCAACAATTAATTAAGGATAACACTGCATTGGTCTTCTTCAGGCACTTACAGATGTTTGTTTTGAAGCTTTACATCACCTGGGTAGTACAGTGAAACCTCTTTATAACGATAGTCCATGGGAGTTTGGAAACCAAATGTTATATCAGGTTTATCGTTATAAACAATCAGTTTTGCATGCATTGTTGCTTGAAGAGCCTCATTAACAGTATTGTTATAACAGGGTTATTGTTTTAAGAGGTATTGTTATAACGGGGTTTAACTGTAGTATGATGTTGCCGTTTCTTGAATTTTCCGCTCCTGACCACCGAGTTTATAAGCGTAAGTGGGAATAGTGTTCAAGACAGCTCTCCACTGTGTGCCTATCACACAATGGAGGGCTGGCTGTCTCGAGCACAGCTCCTACTCAAGTTCATAAACGAAAACGGCAATACCAAATTACAACCAAGTGTTAAATTCCCGGGTGTACTTGAGGACAATTTGGACTGTTTACTTGACTACAAATATCCTTTTAGTAGTAGCAAGTGCATGCATAAATACCTTTTCATATAATAATGTAAACTGCATGCACAGCGCCAGCATAACTTGTAATCGTACCTTAACATAACTTGTAAAGGTAAGCTGCGCATGAATCAATGCAATCGGTATACTTATCTCAATTGGCATTGTGTGTAAGTGTATATTCTCTAGAGTCAATGTTGATACGGAAAGACCTCAGTCACCCTGTGGCAGAATCAGAGTGACGGGCAACTCTACGTCACATTACGGCTGGCTGTCTTGCAGTACGATTTAACCTGCATTTTTTCTTTCGTAATTTTGCCAAAAATTGACCGATTTTGACGTTCAAATACACCATTTGAACCGTTTTTTCGAGAGCCTTTGAATGGTGGCATTCTCAAGACGACAGGTTGGGTCGGTCTCAAGTTGTTTAGCAAAAAACAACCGACAAAGGTCTTGGAAAAAAGTTCTTGCCGGAACGTTGTTGATGAATCCAAATAGGCCTAACTGAAAATTTTGCACAATGCAAAAGTCCACCATCACCTCCTACCTTCACACCACAAACACCCTCCCTCTCCCTGCACCGTTTTTGTTTGTAAAATGCTTGTCACAGACCGTCTGAAAATATTCTGCTCCTGGGCTCAGTCGGTATTGTTTCCGGTTTCCCTCTCAAAAATCAACCATGTAAATATGTTTCGTTCAACTAAACATTTTCTTCGCAATCCACTGCACCTGCGTCTACACCAATTTGGTTAACTTTTAGAATTGGTTAGTGATACCGTAGGCAGTTTTACCTTGAATGCAACTAGAGACTTTGGCACAAATAACACGAAATTCAAAGTTATACACAAATATCAATTCACTTTGCAAATTTTCGACAAATAATTAAGGATGACACTGCATTGGTCTTCTTCAGGCACTTACAGATGTTTGATTTGAAGATTTATATCACCTGGGTAGTACTATAATGTTGCCGTTTCTTAATTTTCCGCTCCTACCCACTGAGATTATAAGCTTAAGTGGGAATAGTGTCCAAGACAGCTCTCCATTGTGTCTATCACACAATGGAAAGCTGGCTGTCTCGAAACACTGTTCCTACTCAAGCTTATGAACGAAAACGGCAACACCAAATTGCAACGAAGTGGCGTAAATCTTCAAAACAAGTATCTTCAAGTGCCTGAAGGAGACAAACTTAGTATCATCCGTCAATTGTTTGTCGAAAATAGCCCATTGAACTGATATATGTGAACAGACCTTGAATTTTCCAGTATTTGTGCCAAAATGTTTTTTTTACACAAATAATATCTAACCAAACACACCCCCCCCCCCCCCCCCCCCCATGCAAATTAAAAAAAAAACATTCTTACCATCATCACCCTTATGTGTGAAGGATGATATTCTGGCTGGGGTACTTGGGACGGAATAACGGGCAATAGGTTGCTTCTTTTTCACTTCCTCCTGCGCCTCAAACTCAATGAGAATGCCTGTTGGGCATTCTGCAATGAAAACAACAACAATAAGACCACTGACAAAAAAAAACCTTAATTTTCCCTCGGTCAAAATTGGTTTCTATCGTCTTATCGAAAATTTATACTACTTGTAAATTTAACTGCATTCAGTGCCTGGGTGCTCTTTAATGTCTTGAGGTTTTTCACTCTCTAGATACGACCAGTGTGCAACCCCACTGTGCATGCATCGCCTATAAAAGCAAACAACTTGCCCCAGGCGGCCATCTTTTTTCCTCTCCATATGTCAACCATGATGGTGGCTCAAGAGGGGAAGTTGAGTGGGTATTTACAGGTAGTATAAATTTTCTATAGACGATACAAATCAATTTTGACCCGGGAAAAATTAAGGTTTCTAGTCATCGGCACAAAAATTTCTACTACCTGCAAATTTAATTGCATTTACAGTTGACCTCGTCAGTATAGGTGGCGGGCACCATTATGACTAGTTACCCCGGGTTGCGGACTGGTTCCCCAAAAAAGTTTAACAAAATTCGCACTTTACTGATAAAATAAACAGAAACAGGTATTTGGACCTCTTTCGTAGGATGTGGTGGCCCTGAAAAGGGTCGTTTTGTTAGATATAGGGTCTTGCTTCCATCTTCTGGAGGTCTTCCTTTCTGTATTAAGTGATTAAGGGGGGTTGGACAACACATCTGGCTGTCACAATGGAACCTAGACAATGTAGACCATCTTCGTGTCTTGTTATGTCCCTGAAGTAGTGACTTGTGAGGAGAGTTTGGCTTCTCCATGACACGGCTTGGAGGATTTCAGCGATGGAAACCTGGTTGTAAAACGCCCATGAGGTTGAAAGTACCCCGAGTTTGTGTGCTGTGACCTTGATGTTCTTGTTAGTGCAGCTGATGTTCTGGTCATCGTAAGCCTTGTGAATGACTTTCTCGATCCAGTTTGCAATCATAGCGACTGAGGTGACGTTAGTGCCCTTGGTGAAGGGGAGAAAGAGTTGAAGTCGGCCTCTGCATTTGGGGGTCAGCTGTTCGTTTGACGTAGTATCTTATTTTTGGACCCGAAGGGATTGTGTTCTTTCGGGTTCATCGCCAATGATGTTTGCGAGTGCTGGAATGATAATTGGCTGATAATTGGCTTAGATGGCTCAGAGGGTTTCTGTGTCTTGGTGCGGAAGTCGGGACGAGGTCTCGGATGGATGAATTTTGCAGATTGTCAAAGAAGAAGCAGCAGGCGGGGTCACTTGAGAGAGCTTGCATTTCACTGCTTCGAAGATTTGCGGCAAGCGATATTAGAAAAACTGTCTTGTGAGGTGATGATGTGGCTGGTTTGGATTAGTTCGTACGGTTCCTTCATGAGTGATTGCAGAATGAGTGGGAGATCCCATTGAGGGAAGGTTTTGTGGATGGAAGATCGTTCGATTTCGAATGATTTCAGCAGCGTGGAAATGTGAAAGTGTTCGAGGAGATGTTTGTTTCAGTGTTCGAGGAGATGTTTGTTTCCAGCAGCTTTGAAGACCGAATTCAATGCGGAGCGGTAAACTAGGATGGTAGAGCCTTTCAGTCCATCTTTGGATACGTCCGTAAAGTAGACTACGAGTTCCCGAATAGGGGGATTGATTGGATTAACCTTCTGTAGATTACACCAATGAAACCATCTTTCCCAGTGACTGTTGTAAAGTTTGTTGGTTGAGTTTCAAAGTGCTTTGCTGGCGATTCTGGCGGCCTGTTCTTCAAAAATTCCTGCCTCTTTGATAAGTCTGATGATAGTAGCCACCCATGCAGATGTAAGATCCTGGAGTTCGGGTGGAATTTGGTTCCTTTCTGTTGGGACAACTGGTAGATCTGGGAGGTCGGGAAGTTTCCTTAGATGATCTACCAGCAAGTTTAGTAGTTGTGGGACCATGGAGACGCAAGCCAGTTGGGTGCGATTAGGAGAAAGAGGCCTCTTGTTCTATCTTCGAGAGGATTGTTGGCAGAAGTTTGAATGGAGGGAAAAGGTAAGCATATAGATTCTTCCAGGGAAGGTCAGCACATTCACAGCGCATGCCAGGTCGTCAGGGACTGGGCTGATGAACAGAGGAAGTTTCGCATTGTGCCTCATGGCAAATAGGTCGATCATTAGTTTGCCCCAGATGCTGAAGAGATATTCGCAAATTGATGTCTTGAGAGCCCGTTCCCCAGAGGGTGGTTTGTTGCGAATGAGGGCATCTGCTATTATGTTTCAGTTGCCTGGAATGTGGAGAGGTTGGAGAGTCGTGTTGATTTCCTGGCAAAGTATGAAGATGTCTGAGGTGATGTGATGTAGGGGGCGAGAGCGAGTTCCACCTTCTTTTTGGATGTATGCCACGGCCGTAGTGTTGTCGGCTTGGACTTGCTATTTTGTTTGCTACAAGGTGCCGAAAGTGATATAGGGCGTAGAAGATTGCGTTCATTTCCAGGATGTAGATGTGGTCGGATGTGCCAGGGGGGGCCAGGTTCCAGACGTCTCGTAGTTTTGGATGCGAGCTCCCCATCCCGTAAGAAATGCATCCGTCAAGAGGAGTAGGTCCGGCAGTGTTTCGTGTAAAGGGACCGATTTGGCTAGGTTGGTTTCGTCCATCCACCAATGCAGACCTTCCCATGGGAAATTCGAGTCAAAAGGCTTGGTGGCTCGGGATGTGGGATAGTGAGAGCCCTAAGTGTTGATGCGAAAGTGGTGGAAGGGGAAAGTCATCCATCTGCCATAGGGCAAGAGGTGGGCCATTGAGTCCAGCTTTCCTACGAGTTAGTTTAGAGATGTGAGCGAGTGGTTGGGTGTCTTGGAGAAGGATTGGTCGTGGGAAGGATTGTACAGGAATCGAAAATGGTGGCACACTGAGCGGTGAAGGTAGGCACCCTGTAGGTCCACGGAGACTCGTTTTCTTTGAGACAGTCGAATGGATAGTTTCCATTAGTGTTGCACGGTAAATCGGTACTCACGATATCGTCGGTAAAAAAAAATTATGGTATCAGTATTGTTCCATTTTTAGCACTACGATATTACCGTGATTAAGGTGCTGACAACCATTCACGAACCAGCTTTGCCCTCTTTTTGTTTTTGGATGGCTGCAATTTTTTTTTTAACTAAATTCGCAAAGTGCCGACAAGGAGACGTGAAATTCGTACGAGGGAGTGAAATCCGATCCCACTGCTAGGCAGAGGAAGTTCCTACATTGCGGAAGGGGGGGGGGGGGAGGGGAAGCAGCTCTTCAGTAACAAGCACGTCCGAGCATTTGTGTTTGTGGTCGATGTCATAGTGTCCCACCAAGAAGAATGCGAAGTACAGTACCGTTAGCGTTATTAGTAAAAACTAAAAATATTAAATGCAAAGAGCCATATTTGATTCTTTTGCACTCAAGTGGATAATAGTACAAAATTATTTCGTAAATTACAGAGATACTACCGTAGACTGCCGTTTTCAAAGCCGTACCGTACCGTCCTGCAAAAACTTAATACCGTGCAATTCCATCTTGAAGTGTGAATTCTGCATTATCCAGTTGAGGGGTTTTAGGTTGAAGATTGACCTTACTCCACAAGACTTCTTTGGCCTTAGAAAGATTGAGTTGGAAACGCCCAGCCGCAAAGGGTTGAGATGTGTTCTGCTATTGCTTCTTTTCTGAGTAGTTCTTGGATTTCTATTGAAAGTTGCTGCGAATGTCGTGTTGCAAGGTCCCAAGGAGGGGGGATATAAATGTGGGGTCACTTGTGAATGTGAGCTTGATACTAGTGCTTAACGGTTATCCGTTTAAACGAATATGTACGTGTATAAGTTTTTCTATATTGCTAAACGATTAATTGAATCTGGTTATTTACCTCACAATAGCACAAATTTTTAATTCAATAAACGTTATTTTGTGACATTATTTGGTAGCTAACGACTAACGTTACAACTCCCAGCATATTAGCCTCATTCACTGCGTCCAACTTGTTCGGCAGCTGTAAAACCTGAACTTCCAGTTTTGGTGGTGAAATCGTATTCGACACCAGCTTCAGTTATGCTTAAGTCACGCCAGGTTTTAACCACGCTCACCGGAAACGCAGCAGGGTACTGCAGAATGGATGAAATATCATCACCCCATAAGCCAATTAAAGTTTTGTAAAATAATTGTCTACATATTGTTCAAACAAGTAACCAGCGGACTTGTTTAATTGGCTTACATGGTGATATTTCATCCCTTCTGCAGTGTCCCCCGCTACTTTTCCGGTGAGCGCGATTAACACCTTATGTGAAACCAGCCGCTAATTGTTCAAAGTTGGTTTCGATTTCACCACCAAAGACAGAAGTTCAGGTTTTACAGCTGCCTTAAAAGTTGGATGCAGTGTAAGAGGCTAAACGTTAAATTTGCCAAATACCATCTTAAAATATATTTAATGAATTAAAACTTTGTGCTGTGGTGAGGTAAATAACCTGAGTCAGTTAATCGGTTAGCAATATACAAACAAGTATACACGTAAATTTTTGGTTAAACAGATAACCGTTATAGCATTACTTTCCGCCAGAGTTCTAGCAATGACAGGTTGTATCAGCAGGCTCAAATTCATTACGCCAATTGGCTTCATGTCTGTTGTTTCACTTTCTGGTACTTTTCACTTCCGGTTTGCCCTTTCAGCTGAGTAATCATTCTTATCTCTTTCAGCCTTTCGTTGTTCAAATTAGTTTTTCCTGCTTTTCACTTCCGGTGTCTTGCCTTTCGGATCCGCTGTCACAACACAAGACGAGTGCTAGAGAGTAAAGGATGGTTTTTGTACGCCGTAAGCATTTTTATACGTACTTGCAATGAGGGGAGTGTGTATGCGCACTTCGGCTTTAGCGAGGTGATTGCTTATTTTAATCTCTAAGAGAAAAAAACATTCGAGAATAAGAATGCTAAATTTACAGGTACCAGTAATGTGTATTTTCACAGCAATAGAAAGTTGGTTTTCAGGATTTTTGTTTAAAAAAAAACAACTTAAAACTGCATGCACCATGCACCTTTATAGAATTTATAGCAAGTTAAAATAAAACAGTACTGAGAAAATCTGCCCACGACATGTAATCAACTTAACGATACACTGCTGCACTGGTACTTGTTAAATTTGGAGTATCGGTCACAGTACTGGTATTATGTAGTGGTCGACCGAAACCAAGTTTTTCACTTTCGGCCGAAACCGAAACCACTACCGAAACCATTAAATCTGTTTCGGCCGAAACCGAAACCACTACCGAAACCAAAACCTAACATTAATAATATCACTTTTAATAATTAGACAAAAAGTAAGGATAAAATCATTAAATCATGGTTTTTCACAGACGTAAACTAGACTGGGAGGCAGAGACCGGTTTAACTCTTTTCTGCCGCTAGGCTGACCAAATCCATGCGCGCCCTTCACCCCCACACCTAAAAAAATGTCAATCTTACGTAAATAATTCATGACTGTAGTTTCCATTTTATTTCTGCGTGCTAGTTTTTCTTTTAGTTCAAAACGATTAACTCGTGTCAGTAAGGGAGGTCCAGAGCACCAGAGAAGAGTTTCATTCAATGAGTAGCCTATAAGCCTTGCTTGAAAACGTAAATAAAGGCAATTAAAGCATAAATTCCCTGCAGTGCAACCTTGGACGAATGATTGGGTGCAACGATGCCATTATACATATGATTAAATATGGATTGAAAAAAATGTATTTATTATTGATGGTCATGGCAGAATAAAGCAGGATCTGGAAGTCGGTGCCCCTGGGCCTAGTTAGACTACGCGGAAATTGGCTACTGCTAGGAGGGGAATTGGTTTCGGTTTTACCGAAACTGCAGCATAGGATGCAACCGAAACCATAACCGAAGCTAGTTATTCGGTTTCGGCCGAAACCGAAACTGACCTATAACTTTTTGGCCGAAACCAGAACTGAAACCAAAACCAAAAATTTGACGGTTTCGGTGTTGAAACAGAAACCGAAATTCAGTCGACTTCTAGTATTATGGTATCGGTGCGGTACTGGTATCAGAACCAGTTACTGCCTTAGACACTAAGCTAACACTGCCATTCCATGGTAAAATTCATTATTACATAACGAAGCATAAGAGTGAATTTGGCCCTGTGGCAGAATCAGAGTGACGGACGACACTTTGTTGCAGTATAATTTCTCGTTTTCTTTCATGGTCTTCTTTTTCGAACATTTCGCCAAAAATTGTAAGATTTTGACGTTTAAACCATTTTTTTTCAAGAGCTTTTGAATGCTGCTATTCTCAAGACTATAGGGTTGGTCGTTCTCAAGTTCTTTAGCAAAAACAACCAACAAAGGTCTTAAACAAAAGGGCTTGAAAGAAATATGTAACTTATGAACACAAATAGGCCTAACTGAGAATTATGCACAATGCAAAATTCCATCATCACCCCCCCACCTGCAGCCCATAGACACCCTCCCTCTCCCCGCAGACGGTTTTTTGTTTATAAAAAGCTTGTCACAGACCGGCAGAAAATATTAGTTGGACAGACAAATGTTAGTCGGAATAGGTGTCTGAAGACAATACTGAATTTACTTGGACTACGCCAAACTGCTAGCTTATCAAAGTAGCAACTGAACTGACAAAATAACCACCATTGAATATTTCTTACCCATTGCATTGGTATTGTTTCAAATTTGCTGCTGTCTAGTTTTGCGTTTTCTTCTGGAAAAAAAAAGAGTTCAATTAAAACAATGCGCTTCTACACACATCGGCATCAGACATGTCATACTCACATTTTACAAAAAGGTCAATCTTAATACAAAATGCGATTAAGTTAGACTATGCTAGTAGCCTAGCCCAATTTTCGTGCAATGTTGGAGAAGCCAAAATTAAGCCGTGAACTAACTACACCCTTCAAGAGGAACAATTATTGTATAAATATGTATGGACACACAAAAGAGTTAGTCTCAACCCATAGACGAGGGGCGAATTTTCTGTAGCTTTATCGTTGGTTTTAGCCACGATGTTCGACCTTCATCCGACGGTTTCGGGCACTTTATGAACGACTATGTGCTGCACGTTTTTTGAATTGCGCACAGTTGTTTCCCCGTTTCATCAGGCTGTTGTTGATATGGGGGCTCTCTCCCTGTGCGTGGAAGAGAAGATTTTTCCATTGCTTAGAGCATTCGGTGGTGAGGCATCCATGGGGTAGTGTTTTTCTTATGCCAAGAGCATTCCCATTAAGGCATTAGCAACCAATGCCTCACCACTGAACTCTCTAAGCAGTGGAAAAACTTTGTATCCCTACCACGAGAGAAAGAGACAATTTCAACAACAACCAGTTGAAACAGGAAATAACGGCGCGAAGTTCAAAAAAACCTGCAACATGCAGTCAGCAACAAAGTGCTATCCCAAAACCGCAGGACGAAGTTAGATGATTATGGCCAAAATCTACGATAAATTTACCGAAAATTAGCCTCTAGCCAATGTGTTGAAACTACCTCTTTGGTGTGTGCATACGTATTTCTATAAATCTTGCGAAACAAAAGTAAAATGACTAAATGAGCCTGTCGGCTTTTAAAAAATCAAGAGGAACAATTGAATTTATTTAAGTTTCAATTATTAACAAAGGTAAACATTTTGTTTACACATGCAAATTCTACCAAAGTGTCTGATATCCAAACTGTAAAACTGTCCAACGAACCCCACCCCATTTTGCCAACTGGTTTTGACACTTGCAGTAAGCCGATGCAAAGAAAAATGGTTTGGTTTACGGGCAAGGTTACAAATTGAAACACCAGGCAACAAGGCATTTCATTTTACTTAACTGACCACAATTTTTGTATGTGTAGGCTACCTAGCTGAAAGATGAAAGTGTGTAGTCAGCCAAAACATAATTCTCCTAATATGTTATTTAGACCAATGTCATCTAATATTCGTTGTTTTTGCCAAACAACTCCTTAGTGGTATGAGCCAGATGCTCGAAATTAGAACTACTGAAAAGCTTGTTTAGAGGCGGTTGAAATGGAGTACTACTGGAAGGTCAAAACCAGTCAAAATTTAGCAACAATACAGTGTAAGATTCTTAACACGCGGACAAACAGATGAAAAATTTTGACCCGCGATAATTTTACGCCACCCACACGCGCCTGCAAACCAAACAATTAACTTTGCAGGACTCAACCCAACAAATCCAGCTAGAGGTGCTGTAAGCAACCAAGTGACTTCCCGACTAAACGTTTGCAACATAAGCTATCTGACGAACGTAATTGCCCTAAAATATGCACCGGTCAAAATGTATGTTCATTTTGGACTTTTGGTCCCACAAATCAAATTCATACTCTCACCAAATTTCAACATTCAGGTAGGGCTACCATCTTAACCAGCTAGAAAAGAACTTTTTAATGACACACATTTCAATCTTCTAGTACAACAAAAACTGTGTGGTTCATGGAATAGCCTATGGCTTAAAAAAATTGGATTGATAGGTCGGTTTCTTTTTTATGGTTTTTACAGAGCCTGTCCTATATGTTCACCGCCAAGTGTTCTACCCTACATAAAAACCGTTTCTGTCGTGTAAAGGCTGTGTCCTATGGGTGTACTGTGTAGTGAGGTCACTATAATGAAAATAAAGAGTTTACGCATAAAAAACCAGTGCTTTATATCAAAGTACTACTCTTCTTGGTTGGGGGTGGTGGTCGTCTGACAAACTGTGCACACAGAATTAATGTTAATGTTTACCGTACGGTCTCAGTATCATGTTGCAGACCTTTTGTTCCCTAGTTTTCCTTTAAAGACGGCGCCAAGCATATGATCATGTAAATTTATCCAAAATACTGTTTGGGTTGGAAGGAAAGGCTTAAGACGGACTGTTCCCCGATGGACTTCTCACCGTGCTAGAAGCATCTTACTGATCTACCAAACAACTTTTCCCCATACCATTTTTGGAGCAAAGGGTTAGTTTAGCCTTCATATATTATTGAAACTTGGCTCTCTTTGGTGTCAATTACCATCTTCGCTTGTTCCCCACATAGGCTAGGTAATACCGTAGCTTATACAAGTTACGGTGTGTTGCCTTGCGCAGTCGGGAAGGAGTCGCCAAGGAGCCCATATTCTGCCATGTTCCAGAGGAAAGTTGGGGTCGGTCGGGTTCCGCGAATTACACCATTATTTTTTTTTCCCTGGTAGCCTAGGTCTAAGGCCGACTGGAAATGTTTTCAAGACATCAACAAATCGGCAAGTTGGGGTAAATCAAGGT
>JAHWFP010240373.1:0-21247 GCA_023313725.1 Lithobius niger
TAAAAGCGGAAACAGAAAAAAGAAAAAGGCACCAGGGCAAGCTAAACATTGACGGCTTCTTATACAACCCATCCACAAATAATTAAAATACAGTGTCGAAACGAGACTTAAACATTTTGAGCAAGCTCACTAGAACCTAGTTCACTACACATGAAAGCATTCGTTCAATTCACTGCCTCAGTGAGGTTGCTTTACATCATGACGAATATTTTGCCTCGCGTCTCACATGCCTCTACTTCCCGAACATGAGTCAGGCAACGGACTTTAGTGCCTCGAACAGTCATGACGTTTTCTGCAGTCGATTAGAAGTTTTTGAAGGAATCAGATGTAAATTTTCCTTTCGAAAACGAGTGACTAGGCGCATCTATCTATCCATCTATCTATCAGTGACGTGACGTACGCAGAGGGGGGGAATGGGGCACCTGCCCCTCCCAAGACCCGAGATTAGCAATTGCAAGCACTTCAATTTTTTTTTCTACTGACGTCAGAAGGCCCTTCTTTTTCGCGTCAAGAAGGATAATGTTGATTTATATTACAATGCTCTCAACCTAAATTTGTACTCTGATCCAGTGTTTCCTCTCCTCAACCCCCCCCCCTTCCAACGTGTGAAAAATTAATTCCATTGAAGCTGAACGAAAAAGTACAGAATTTCCTGCCAATAAGAAAATTTATTTAATTAAGCTTCTTGAAAGCACGAAAAAATCACTGACATCGTTAAAAATGCGTTAGCTTTCGGGCCCATTTTTTTTTTGTCTGCCCCCTCCGAACCAAATTCCTGTATGCGCTACTGCTATCTACCTATATGTATATCTTCGGGTGCAACACCTACAAGAACAATGGCCAAGAAACAAAGAAAAAAGGTAGAGTTAAACATTACCTTCATATACTGTTTGCATACATCTTCTGTCTTCATAACGCCTAATAGGGGAAAGAGGGCGACAGGTAATAGTGACGTCATTGCTAAAGGTACTACTTCGCACATCCAAAATAGGGTGACGACGAGTACGGCGTACGCACATTTTGCCTCCTGGAAATGAAAAAAAGAATGGGTAAGACAGTGCACGGTAACCCGGTTGTGTTTTATTTAATATAATAATAATAATAATAATAATAATAATAATAATAATAGAAGATTTCTTTGCAAAGCAAAACAGTTCAAGCAAGGATCGCTGGTGATCGCTTACTGCCAGCTTAATTTAAGTAAAAATCCAGTAAAAATTTTATCAATATGCGTGAAAACTAAACAAAGTTGGGCTTGAGTAAGTTTCTCTGTGTAAAAAAGGTGTCAAATCCTTTAAATTTAACAAGCGTCTAAAAATACCAATAGACCCCCGCAATGACAGTATTGTTTTTCAGAGAATTCCATGCAGGGACCACACTTACGACGAAGAAATGTTGTCGACAATTTAACCTGGATGGTTGTATAACCAATTTGAGACTGTGGCCCCGGCGCCCCGTGTCCTACACTCAGTGGAAAAATAAAAAAAAAATGAAAAAAAGTAGGTCAACCCCGTGTAGGCCTTGAACACCATGACGAGGTGAGCCTTTAACCGCACTCCAAGGACTCAATGTTTAAAATTTTTAAGCGTTGGGAATAATTTACGTTTCGCATGCCTGGCAGCCTTTTGGTAAAACACCTCTGTACTGACTCAATGACATCAGTATCTTTGAGAAGGTAGGGGGACCACACCGGTCTTGCATATTCCAGAGAGAGAAGCGAGATCTTGTCTGTGAGATCTGAGAGAGAGGCATTTTTTTAAAAACTCCAACAGTACCAATTACGTCAGCTGTCAGGCAGGGTCGCCAATGAAACCTTGTCTACAGAAGTTGCCTAGAATTAAATGCGCTAATCTTACCTAAGCTGATCAACAGTATCCTGGGGTAAGACAGTGGCACACACATGAAGAGACGACACTCATCTCACTTTCCGTACGGTAAAACTTTGATCACAAAGCCAGAGAGACCAACAATAAACCACAGTTTACCTAACATTTCGTCCGTCGGCACTCATCTGGTTTTATAAACTGTCTAACGGAAAACTCAAATATGACGAAACCAATAATAGTAGTAAAGAAAATTTTTTTCAAGAATCAGGACTTGCTAGCATTCAAATACCAATGATAGTTGTCAGAAATTCATAAAACTATCATACAGGCAGGGAAAAAATTCACACGAATTTGTATTTAGAAAGTTGGATTCCAAATGAGGTTCTCTCTGACGACAACGTGCACTATAAACTGTGTATCGAAAGGGTTTGAAGGTGGGGGAAGGCGTCGATACATGGGCGAAAGATACAGTTGGAAAGAAGTGAATGAGTCTAACCCCATTGCGCTGGGTTCAGTTTAACTGTGCAGCAGTTTGGTAAAATTTGGCCGTGATCGCACAGAACTTCACGCAGACGACGGTTGCCAGTAAATACTCATTTATTATTGATTATCCTAGTCGTGGAATAAGTGTGACGCTGGGAACAAGACGTAAGGATAACAGGGATAGGTTTGAAAGCTGAAAAAGGAGGGCATGGATCTAATTAGTGAGTCGAAATTAATGAATGAAAATTACCGCAGCCAAGCTACGGGACCAACCCTAACCACAAGCTAAAAAATACTGGTTGAGTCGCATGCTGTGATTACATGTTGGATGCAATTGTTCATACCACAGATTAAAGAACTCTTCCTCCCACAGATACGACACCCGCAACTCAGCCAGCGCTTCAAAAATGGTCTCTCGTTTCAGCAACGCGTCGGGGTGATGACGTAACACCTCGCACTTTATTCGCCAGATGTCACTAGCAGAGTGAAATTGAAACGCCAAAAAGAAGCTAAATAAATAAGAAATTAGAAGGTAAAGCGTTAAATTAACGAAAAGTCAGCCTTTTACGATTGGCTTTATTGGAACACACTAGTCTGAGAAAGAAAGAAAAAAAAAAAAACTTTCACCACCCGGACTCGAACTCTCGTGATTAACGTAGCTTGTTTGATTTGTTCTGTAAACGTGCTCGGGATCCCACTGCGCATGCCTGCGTATTTATTATGGCGGACTTTCTAATTATACCCAAAGCTCCTCGCGGGCGATCTCTGCGCCTACTGGCGAATCAAGTGCGAAGCATGAGGGCGCGTTTACGCAGCGACTCGCCTTTGCATTCTCGCAGCTAGAACTCAATCGCGATGGCAAAGGTGACATTGCCATGGTAACAACGCTAAATGGATTAGCTAAATCCCACATCGTTGGAGTAAATACTTGCAGTCTTATAATCCGTGCCAATAATATAAAGAATTCCTCATGACGAAACAATTTTCCCAAACGCTTCTGAACTCAGGTTATTTGCTGTTTTCGTTGCGAGGCGGCAGACATAAAAGCGCCGCCATGTTGGAATTTGAGGTGATTTCTAGCTTCTAGCTGCGAGAATGCAAAAGCGAGTGGTTGAGTAAACGTGCCCTGACTCAGCAAAAAAAAAAAAAAATTAGGCCTAACTTTGCCGCGTAGTGTCGTATCTGTGCGCGGTAGTGTTCTTTAATCTGTGGTTCATACAAGTTACAGCAATGATCTAATTACGTATTCTACTTCACTTGGAACTTGATGACGAGGCCTTATCGGTGGAATATGCTCTGCGTAGCTTCACTATAGTTATCCGGGACCCTTACATATAACGAGGCTACGACCAAGCCCGTACAACCTCACGGCAATACCTAAGGAGTAAGCTGGTTAATTACCGCTAGCTAATGACTTGGTCATGGATGGGACATGATGTGATTTAAATTGGGCTCTGAAGTAAATTGGGAGCAAATTATAGTTAGCAGGGGTCGAAATACAAGATATTTTTTCTGACCTTGATCACATGTGGAGTGTTAGTGCAGTCGCAAAACGTGGGTGATATAACAATCTGCCTCTGCTATTGTCATGCAAACAAGCGGCTTCGGCAACTGCGCAGCCAGTCTTCTGTACAATTCCGCCACTTCCTTCACTTTCGGGCCACTTTCGCTTCGTGCTTCCTGTTTTTTTTTTTAATTCGTTTTAACTATTTTTTGGACGCTTAATCTAATGGTGAAAACTGTTGGTCTCAATCTGGTACTGTTCCGTTGTACATGAGCGCACTTATCGGCCACTTCCGGCTACTTGTGGGCCACTGCCACTTCATACTTCCGGTTTTTTTTATTTATTCATTTTATGTATGTAATTTTTGGACGGTGAAACCCGTTAAGCTTTAGTTGGTACCGTTCCATCGATGATTGACTCACTCTGTCATTTCCAGTCACTTATGTGCCACTTACGCTTCATACCTCCGTTTTTATTTTATTCCTTTAAATTTATTTTTGGACGCTGAAGCTAATGGTGAAAACCGTTGGTCTTTATGTAGTACCGTTCCGTATATGATGGGTTAACTCTCACTTCCGGTTAGTTGAGGCCCTCTTCCGAATCATACTTCCGGGATATTTTTTTTTTTATTATTCCGTTTGCTTTGATGTCGAGTTGAGAAAGAGGTACGTACCATGAAGCCACGGTTGTTAAATTTTAATCCACCCAAAACCAAAACTATAAGAGAAGCCGCCCAAGTTTCAAAAAAGGGTCAGCCTTTCAAAGTAGTGATATCATTCAACCAGGGAAAGGCCGCCAAGGTTAACCCTATTAGCCAAGTTAATCGCACCTAGTAATAGTTCGAAAGTTAAATGAAAACTAGAACATTGCTACTGGCGTATAGCAATCTTCAAGTTTTCATTTAACGCCCAAAGTATTATTAGGTGCGATTAACTTGGCTAACAGGATTAACCTTGGCGGCCTTTCCCTGGTTGAATGATATCACTACTTTGAAAGGCCGACCCTTTTTTGAAACTTGGCGGCTTCTCTTATACCAGTTTTGGTTTTGGTTGGATATCATAGTTTTCATAGGACTGTGAACGAACGAAATATCAGACGATTTAATCGTCCCCTCTACCTTTTCTGTCTGGAGGAATTTTGTGCCAATCAATATGCTCATTCATAATTTTCACATTTGCCGTGGCCCAATTAGCTATTACGCCAGTGAAATTGACACGTTCAGAACTTGCATAGGCTTGCCAATGTCCAATTTGCCATTAGTTGAGTCAAAGTGGCACGGTTGTGGTTTATTGTTTGTGCTTGTTTCACAGGCTTAAGTTTGTTCATTCGCAATTTTGAGCATACTGGCTACCAAACGCTGATGTTGGTTTGTTTCGCTCACTCACAAGGTTAATTTGAATCACGGCATGAAGCTGGAAATGTTCACTCAAATAAATCAGGTTAGCGTATCCAGATTGGTGACGACTGATGTTTATCAATGGCGTATTGCATGAATAATGTGGTTCACGAATAACAATCGGCGCAAGCCATAATGTTGATTGTTGCTAACTGGAACAAGCTGACGTCATCATACCGCTTTTGGAAGAAGACACAGTTTCGTCTATGTCGGTCACTATCGTCTGCTGGTTTTTAAATCTCTACCAAATAATTGATATGCGTTTGGCTGAGAAATGTAGCATTGCCAATTTTAAATGTTTCAAAACAGTTTCGACAGTTTTTGTTATGGATTTTTGGTTTTGTTTTTTATGAATCAAATGTCCGTTTCACTAATGCTTCAAAATAAATTAATAACGCGCATACCCGTTCATCGTCGTGGGGCAGAAAATCCAGTAGGAGTTCGTGTACCGTCCTCTTCAAGTTTTCATTTAACTTCGAGAGTATTATTCGGTGCTATTAACTTGGCTAATAGGATTAACCTTGGCGGCCTTTCCCTGGTTGAATGATATCACTACTTTGAAAGGCCAACCGTTTTTAAACTTGGCGGCTTCTGTTATACCAGTTTCGGTTTTGGGGGGATATCACATCTTTCAGACGATTGTGAATGAAGAAAAGATCAGATGGTATAAACGTCGTCTGTACCTTTTTTGTCTGGAGAAATTTTATGTCTATACATTTTCTCATTCATAATTTTTACCTTTGTCATTGCCCAATTAGCCGTTACGTCAGCGAAATTGACACGGTTTGACACTGATTTTCGTTCGCTTCGTTCACTCAAACAGCACATCCCTCCTCACTTGCCCCTACCTCAGTGAACGTTAATCATTCAATCACTTAGTTACCATGGTGTTCACGAGCACATAATTGTCCCCTTTATCGTTGTGGAGCAGATAATTAAGTTTGGATTCGTGTACCGTAGCAAAAAAACCGACCAAACCTTTGCAATAAAAGATACTCCGTCTCTCAGTGAACCATTACCATTATATGTTTTTAATGTGGCCCTGGCCGAATGCCATGCGCCCTAAGACTATAAAAATGCACCAACCATTCATATTCCATTCTATGATTTTATTGAGGCCTTAGCCTATTGCCATGCGCCCCAAACACGACCACCACCACCAACCACCAACCACCTATTTGCAACAACAATGAATTCTGACAATTAGGTACTGAAACGATAAGCGTGTAACACTTAAGCATGTTATAATCTACTGTTCGATAACAATACAAACAATGGTTACAACAATAATTTTGCACTTACGAGCCACTTGAGGGCCACGTGCTTCTAGCTGCAACCCCCATTTTAGAAAAAGGCACTTCCCCGTATGACGCTTTACCTGTCTGCCGAAATTTAGATCTGGCAACTTTCCCTAATCAGCTGTAGACGTGTCGTTATACCCTATGAGAATTAACATAGGAGCCTGCGGACTAGTTACTAGTTACCAGTAACACAAATCAATGTTATTGAGGACACTTTTTCACCATGAAGGACACGTTCCTGCATTTTCGTGTTGACGTTTTCTTCGTTACTGGACCTAAGACACCTGATTCAAACGATTTGCAAAGATTTCTACCGCATGGGGAATTTACACCAGTATGCTGAAATCAGGTATAAGTCGGTTTTAGTTGAAAAGACACAGTCTGCTAGTATGGCCGTCTTTTTTTCATCAACAATCATTTTTTAACAATCGGATGTCTACAATCGGACGATCTACTGTTACTTGGCGGCGGTACACTAGCGTGTGTCTAGATAATTTAGTGTCAATGCAGTGTTTTAAGTATAAAATCCGCATATCACGCGCAGTGTTGCCAGATACCCGGACATGTCAGGATTTCTCCAGACTTTTTGACAGTGTCCCAGACATTCAGACTTAATTTCGTAAAATTACCGAAAATCTCCACAATTTTAACTGAGCTTCAATAATTTTTGTGTTATGACGAATGTTGGTTTGAATATTGCTAACTAATGTGTATGCCAATGACGTTTTTCGCATCTGCGCAGACTGTGCTGCTGGTAAGCGTTGAAGTGTAAGGCCGCGTTTACGCCACGACTCGCCTTTGCATTCTCGCAGCTAGAATTTAATCGCGATGGCAAATGTGTCGTTTCCATGGCAACAACGCTATTTGGATTAGCTAATCCGACGTAGTGCGAGTAAAAACTTTACGTCTTATAATCCATGACAATAAGATAAAGATTTCCTTCTGATGAAATGTTCACAGTCGCTTCTGAACTCGCCTTATTCAGTGTTTTCATTACGAGTCGACATAGCTAAACCCACCGCCATATTGGAATTTCAGATGATTTCTAGCTTCTAGCTGCGAGAATGCAGAGGCGAGTCGTTGCGTAATCGCCCCCTTAGACTAGTGGCGCCAGGCCACGGCAGAATCTGACATTCTCCTGTTACTTATAATAACGCCACGCGACATTAGCAATGTCAAAATCAGGTGTCTCTGCCTGCCACAGCGAAACCACGCCAAGAGCTGCATCATTCACGCGGTGCGTCTGATTGTTGCTGGGAATATGGTAAGCAGCATTGGGCTGGATTGATACTTGGGTGGGTGACGGCCTGGGAATCTGGCTGTTGCACATAGGGCCTTAGGGCTTCAGGCAGATGACCAGGCGTGGTTAACGCTCGTTAAACCCTTATTAAACCCTTATATATATAGGTTTCGGAATATGGTTTAGGGCCTTAGGGCTTCGGGCAGATGACCAGGAGTTGTTAACGCTCGTTAAACCCTTTGAAAGCCTTTGGTTTCGGTGTGCACTTTTCTATCAGTCGCCTTTGCCGGCAGTTGGACACTGTCGGCGGGTAACAGTGGTGTAACACCACTGTAATGTTACACCCTATAATCTTCAAGGTCAAAATTTTGTGCCCTATATCAGCAAAATTGTGAGATTGTCATATTGTTGGGGGTGAAATTTGGGGGTGAAATCCAGACTTTTTGGACTTTTTTACCAGACAAACCATACTTCCAACAATGCACAAAGCCGATAATTATGCAACAACATTATTCTTACTTACTTTACTTCATTTCATAGCTTACTGGCAGTATTCTTAGCCAGTGTACGCAATAAAGGTACACGGATTACAAACAAAAACGTCAAATGTACCGTAAAGAACTGGTTATAGGGTTTTACTTGTTAAATCGTACACGGATAAAAATGTAGGATTTTGAATTTAAATAATCAAATGCTCAATTCAGAAAATTGCCTCTATTTAAGCGCTGTTGTGCTTTAAGAATAATTTAATTTGTGAATTCCTTTTTGTTTACGAATTAAATTATTCTTAAACCACAACAGCGCTTTAACAGGTGCACTTTTGTCAATTGTGCGTTTGGTTATTTAAACTCAAAATCATAAATTTGTATCCATGTACATTTTAACAAGTCAAGTAAAATCCTACCTTTTCAATCATATAACCCTTTCTTTTACGGCACACTTGACGTTTTTGTTTGCAATTTAATATTTCATGCAGAAAAAATGGCATGCTACATCCGAAACCATCATAGATTAGGGAAAGTAGTGAAAACAACGTAGTGGTGAAAATCTCAAAATATGCAGATGATGCAGCTTTACCAGCTGATAACGATGTAATCCAGCTTAGAGCAGTCAGTACTGCTCTTAACCAATTTGAAAACTGCCCTGGCCTTAAGACTAATCTTGAAAAAAAAACTACTTTACTCCTAGGTGCTATTGCAAATCCGGACAACCCTGATAACCTTCAGGTTTCGAGATAATGTCAAATAACTCGACATCACTATTAACACTGGAAACAATCTTGTGCAATTTAATTTTAACACTGATTTTCAAACATGGTTACGAGATTTAACATTTGGCTGCCTCGCTAACTGACTTATTTTGGAAGATCACTTTTAGCAAAGGCTGAAGATCTGAGTAAATTTGTTCATATGGCCTCTGTTCATATGGCCTCTGTACATTGGCAAAAGAAGGTCAACAAGGCAATCAGTGTCAGTTTAACTGGGCACACAAACAACCGAACTGCCTACCGTACGTTAACTCAAAACTATGATAGAGGAGGCATTAAGGCGCCTGACTTCATTACTATGAACATTTCTGTAAAACTGATGTGGATTTTTTAAAGAAGGATTTTTTTCATTATTTTTTCTTCTACCTTCTTTTTTTTGGGAAAAAAGTGTTCTTTTTTTTTTGTTCTTTTTGTGGTTTCTATTTCCCTTTTTTTTCCACGTTTTTATGGCTGTAATTTTTCATTTATTCTTTGCAACTTGATTTGGTCTTTGTGTAATAACATCCTTTTTGGGCTAATAAAAAAAAAAACATTAGATTGGTCAATTCCCGAACAGACCTCGAAGAAATTGGTTGGTCGTGGCAGCCCTTTTGTCTTCCTTGCCCCCCCCCCTCCCTTCCCTTTATTATTTATTTAGTTGGTCTGGGCGGATAACTCTCCTCAACAATTCGGTTTCAGTTTCTATTGTGGTTGTAGACAGCATTTTTTATTCGAGCTGTCAAAGTGACAGTAGAATAGGCATGGCATTCGAAACGAGGAAGGTGGCTCGAGACTAGAACCACGATGCATCGACCATGGAAGCGTATACAAACTTTTGACAGGAAGAAGTGTCTTTCTGCTGACACAGAAAATGGTTGGCTGCTTCTAATGTCTGCATCGGTGGTTTGCGTTCGAATCAACAAACCGGAATTGCTGCTATCTTGCACCCTGAATTCTCGCAAAAGTGTTGGGATGGAAAAGAAACTGCCTTTCTGCTCATATCAACGCACTCTCTTACGTTTCCATGGCAACCTGGCTCGTTAACGGGAAGCGAACTCCGCCATATTGGTTTGTCGCTTGTTTTGGCCGAGTTAGTCAATCGCTGTCAGGGCTGAAGCGACTGGGGGGGAATGGGGGGGGGGGCGGATGAGGCTTAATGGCGCGTCGACAGCTTGGTCATTAGCGCCAACCTCAGTCAAAGTGCAGTGGTCCGGGTTGCCACTGCACCACACATTACAGAGATATTATTCAAACCCCTAATCTAAATCTTGTCATACATCTGTACCTCCTGCAAAAATCCCCCCCCCCCCCAACCATCCAAGAAACACATACAGTTGGCAAATTTGAGTTGCCGAGTTGGCAAAATCGGACAAATTTTCATTGCAAATTCCAGTTTCCACGAGTACTGGTTAATTTTTATCATCATTTCGTCAGTTTGAAAGTAAAGTTTACAATACATTTTTTTCCCCCACCAGTTTTCGCAACACTTCTGTGTAGCTTGGGAGTAACTGAAACACTGCCCCTGATCATTTCTGGTTGCTTCCCTGCATAGCTAGGCTGTAAGGAATGGGGGAAAAGCAGCTCCTCGAAAATTTGCGTAGTCGGCGAAATTGAAAATTGACTTGGCCGTTTTGTTTGCTATGTTACCACCATGACTTATAAGTATCACAGATAATGTAGAAAATAAAAACAAAAAATGGACAAAACTGTATCCCCACCGAGTTTGAAGTCGTCATAACAATTAACTTCGCGAAAATTGTACACAGTTGGCAAAACTAAAAACTGAGTTGCAATTTTAGTTCCTATAATTCTTTTTCTGTTAAAAGTACCGCTCAGAAGGGGTTTTAGCGTGGAGCAACTCGTAACTGGTATTTTAGGATGGTAGAAAATTACTGGCGTATTAATATACCAAAACACAACATCACTGCCAGGATTTAAAACGTTTCTTAGGTAAAGCAGAAATATCAACAAACTCTGTATCGTAAGGACTTCTGCCAAGTTATCGCCGTCTGAAGTTGTGATATCAAATAAATCTAAAAAATTAATGCAGAGTTGCCTATTTGATTTACTAGTTCGTCTGCTAGTCCATCAGTGCCTTGGTTTTAGTTAAAACAGTAACGTGAACTTAAGCTGTACTTCATGAAAATCGGGTAGAGTTGGCAAACTCAAAAACTGAGTTGGAAAAATTGAATTAGCTGTTTGATTTTCTGTTATCCTTTTTCTGTTAACCTATCGCCACTAAATTTGAATTTGTATTAATGCAGAAACAACTACATTTTTCAAATGAAAATTATTAAAAAATTTTTAAACTTGTTAATTTCGAAGGTCCAAAATTTGACGATAAGAGTTCATAAGATCCCATATTAAAGGACAAAAGTTACCCAAAGGCCACGAAATGAGGGCAAAAATTACTCTACGGGACCGGTAATTATTTATCGCCGGGGAGCGCCGGAGGAAGGAAGGGGTCATGAAGTTTTTGGACCCTCTCAAGGAAGAGGTCATAAATTTTTCAGGTCCCGTCAAAAGGGGGAGGTCAAAAACACACAAAAATAGTCATTTTTGGACCACAAAAATGGTACTTTCAGCAGTCAAAATTTCCAAAAACGGCTCAGCTTCTGGGGGGGCTGGCCCCCCAGACCCTCCAAGCTGTGACTGTTTAGTATAATTTTTACAAGTAACTTTGTAGCAAAGCCTTGGCACCTGGTTTCTTGGCGTCTTCTTCATTTCCGGTGCTGACTATGGATGTGGTCATACAAGCAAACAGTGTGTTCATCATACTTTTGTAGGTATCTCGACAAAAGATGGGTGTAAAACATTTTTTGGGGGTGGTCAGTGGTCACATCATTTTTGGACCTTAGGGTGGGGGGGAATCCAGGTTTTTTTTAGGTCTTGAAGAGGGAGTCATCGAAAATTTAGTGGTCACATTTTCATTTCCCACCCCACCCCCCACGGCCATAAATAATGACCGGTCCCCAAGATCCCCTGAATCAATGGAAAAAAATTAAGTTGGAGCATGTTGATTTCAAATGTGGAAGCTCTTCTCCAATAATACCTCAAGTTGTTTTGGACAAAACTGAGGTACAAGTTTCGCCATTTCTTTCGTCTTTCGACGCTCCATTATTTAAAAACTGGAGCATGTTTTTGTTTTAAAATATGGAAGTTTTTTTTACAATGATCCTCTAGGCCTATAGTTGTTTGGGATACAACTGAGAAAAAGATATCATTACTTTTCACCTTTCCACAGTACATTAAAAAAATATTCTGCCCCTGACCTGCTGCCTATGCTTGCACACAGGAGTCGTCGTCATTCATTATAGCCTAAAAGTCCAAAATGTACAATTAAGTCAACCCTCAATCGTCAATGGCCAGCTGGCCTGTTTATATAATTCTAGCTGAACTCGGTTTAATTTAATTTGGGGGGAGGGGGGGGAAATATCTAAAAAAAAAACATGATTTAGTCACAACAAAATTTTTACGAAACCTACCATCCTAAAAAATGAATTAAAAAAATCACCAAAATTTGCTGGACAATTTGTTGCTTCAGTGTTCACTGGAGGCTAGAAACAGGCGCTAAAATATCGTAAAATGCTTCAGCTTCCGGGGCTCCACCCCGGACCCCGCTGGGGGAGCTTACACCGCTCCCCCAGACCCCCTAGCTGAGCTTGGAGAACCCCCTCAAAACTACTTTACTGGCAGCACTACTGGCATTCTTAAAAACCAGTTGACAAAATCATAAGATGAATTTTCAAAATAGGAGTCACTCCCCCCCCCCCCCCCAACCAAGTACCCTTCGCTACGGCCCTGATCGCTGTTAGCTATGTAATTACTAATTCGCGGTAAGCAACTGAACAGTATTTTTTTCGATAGAATTGCCGTCTAATTTTCATTGTGTTGCCACATGTATTTGCAATGATGCAGGCTCTACGTCAACTGCTGTAAACGGTAACATCACAGCAGTGTAACTCATTCGTTCTCCGTTTGTAAAAGCTAACAACCATTTTTTAAACCAGTAAAGGAAAATCATTGATTGTATGGTTTGACACGTTACCTGAACGGACGTTTACAGAAAGAATTGAAGTATCGCCCTGTGCTAATTTGAACGATGTAACTTGTGCAGCGTTCTATATTAACGCCGAAGTTTATTGCGTGAAAATGCGCCACAATCGTCCATTCGCATCCACTATTCGTTCGTGTACAGATGAAGCGCTCAGTCGGTGCGCGCCCGTTGCTATTAATGAACACACTACAGCGCAGGCGCATTGCTATGAATCTACTTCCGCCGCCTCCTTTGCTCGGAAGGGGTACCGACGCGTTCGCGTTATGTTTCTTTTCCATCCCAACCCTTTCTCTTCCTACGTTTACACAGTGGTTTGATAAGTCTTCGCGGGAGAATAGATATAGTTTGGGCGATAACTAGAAACGGCGATATGTTAATGCCTGGTTAAATTTATGCTTTAGCTGCGTGCGGTAAGTGAGAGCAGCTACCTGTTAACTCCAGCCAAAAGTTGCATTATAAGACTTTCTCGCTCGCCGAAAGCTATTTGTTAGTCTATCGTTATTTAATGTAAGATGAGTGTCCAGTTTCTGCTAACAGAATGCGGCAAGCTATCTGTGTTCACAATTGCATTGTATGAATTAAGGGAAGTCAGTTTAAGTGTCAAAGTAAGTACTAGTTATTGGTGAGAATCGAGCGGTTATCGATGTTTAACCCACGGCTGCAATTATTGGCCCGGCTCAAGTATGCAAATAGCGAGACCTATCTGCATACGAGAGCAGGTACAATAACCACAGCCATTGGTTAAAAATCGATAACCGCTCGATTCCTCACCAATAAATGATTTATACCACGGTTGGGACATCAAGCTAACTCGTATTTAATTGAAACGTGTTTGTGGTTTGTCAAATTGCTTCAAGAAATATGGTAGTCAATCAATAGGAGTGGATGGTAGACCGACGAGTCCTTTTGGGTCAACTTTGTGGAAGGAAAAGGGAGTGGGTGGGAAGGAGACACGCGTCCTTTAGCCAGATTTCATGCTAGTAAGCTCGCTCGTGTTTTCGAAGCTATTCGAGGGAAAAAACTTCGATAAGAGGTAGCAGGGACAGAATGACATTGTGCTGGACATTCTGGCAAGGTATGTAATTTATTTTGTGCGTTTGTAGTTTAAGAATTGTTTAAAAAATACGGTAATAGGGTATCAGTATGAATGATGGTCATTCCATTTTAGTTTGTGGAGGGAGGTGGAGGGAAGTTACGCGGAGTGAATAAGCTTAGCTATGGGCCAGACATGTAAGAGGGTAGGATATTCCGGCAAGTTAAGTAATTCCTTTTGTAAGGTTTTATTGCATCACCTTTTTTGTACGCAGTGTATTACGTTGTTGGTGTGTGCGTTCCCGGTCGCGTGATCAAAAGTGTGGGTTAACGGCAAAAGTATGGGTTATCGGCAAAAGTGTGGGGTAATGACAACCCAAAATTTTTGCGATGACGCACACTTCCGGTCACGGTTAACGGGATTTAACCTGCGGAAATTTAGCATGGCGTTGAATTAGCGTGACGTCACAGCCGTGGTATAATATCCGTTATTGGAAGGACTCAGTAAAAACAGCTACGTTGTCGCGTCTTATTGCGTTAAAATGTTCTCCTGTGAAACTGTCGACCCTGCTTGCTGAAATTCGGGCAAAGAAGCTCATTACTGTATTACCGAACAAATGGTTTTTCTGTGCTTCTCTGCAAACAGCACTGGCGGGCAGGGTTCATACCGACCTGGAAAGTCAAGGAAAGTCAGGGATATGAAATACGGTCAGGGAAAGTCAGGGATATGAAATACGGTCAGGGAAAGTCAGGGATATGAAATACGGTCAGGGAAAATCAGGGAAAAAATTAAAATTGGTGAAAAGTCAGTGATAGTCAGGGATATTCGTTTTTTTTTTAGATGAATTGGTTTTTTTTTAAATAATTTTTCATGAACCGTTTTTTCATATCTAGAATTTCGTTCTTAGAATGTCCCGTGGTCTCGTAAGTTCCACTCGCTTTGTGACTTACTACCTTCTTGTCCATTTAAAAAAAAAAAAAAATATGAGAAAAATGTTCAGCTGCCATCCAGGTAGAGTTATAATGCCAGGCCTGCAGAGTCAGCAGTTGACTGTTTTATTGACAAATTTTTTTTTAAAAAGGTCAGGGATATTTGAAGAAATAAGTCAGGGAAAATCAGGGATAGTCAGGGATATTCATTTCCATGTATGAGTATGAACCCTGGCGGAGCAAACGGAATCCAAACAATGGAAAATGTTTAAATTCAGACCGTGCTACCCCAGGATGCCCTGGAGTTCAACAGTAAGTAAAAGCGGCCATTCTCTTGCATCCTATTGCACGTTAAAAATCGTTTCTCAGTGAAACTATCTGACCTGCTTGGTGAAATTTGGGCAAAAGAAGCTAATCTCACCTAACAAAACAACCCTTTGTATGCTTTTCTGTAAAAAAAAAAACACTGACAGTGCAAAAAAATAGTCAAATTAAGGGAAAATTAGTTCATTCGGAACAGTGTTGTCGACAGTAGATTGAGAAAAAAGGACTGAGTCAAATTTCAGTATTAATTATACTGTCCGCGGCCTATCTTGAGTTCTCCGAAGAACGAACACATATAATCGATTGTACGTTTTCAATAGCAGAGTGCCTTGTTGATATCCAAGATGGTTACAAAAACAATGGCGGCCTTCGATTAAAGCAATCCCATCCAGGAAGACGTAGCCGCTCACAAAATACTTGCAGGACTCAAGATACACCGCGCACACAGTAAGTGTTAATGATATCAAGAATTTATAGGGTTGAGGAGGAGAATTTGTAACTGAGACCCCCTTCTGAAACGTCTTAGATACGTTCACATTAGTTCAGTCTTAGTTTATAGAGGGCGCCACATGTTTTATGTGGGAATTTCTACTTAGTTTTTAGCCTAAAATTAAACTAAACTAAGCGAAACTAGCTTATATTTAATTATTATTTAGCCTAGCTTAGTTTTAATTTAGTTTACTTTAGATTTGGGCTGAAAAATGACCAAAAATTACCAGAGAAAATACGTGGCGCCCTCTGAAAACTTGGACTGAACTAATGGGGACGAATCTAACGTGTTTCAATAGGGACTTTTTAGAGTTACAAATTCTCCTTTCAAACCCTATAAATTCTTGATGATATATATCACCTTCGTATGGTGAAACATTGAATTTACACGCTTTCAGTGACGTAAGTAATGATTTTTATTCAGATAGTGCTGTCCTGGGATGCCATGGGATACCACATGTCCCGGATGCATGTTTCCTGCGATCGTAATTTTGTGGGAGCCAGCTAGACCGGCGGGATTTTACGCCGGGTAAGCCTAAACCATGCGCAATGGCTGTTTGCCGTGACGTCATCATGAGTTAGCCAATGACGAACGAGAACAAGGGCTGTTTGGCCGTCTGATTGGACTAGCCCAGATGTGATATGCACGTCACAGCAAACAGCCATGGTGCGTGGTATAGTTTACAAAAACGAAACGTTGTGATTGAATCCTCTTGAAAACAACTGACTTCCGCCAACTGTTAGGCATGCGCATAAGCAATACAACAAGTGTGTTAAACCCAGTAATTTATAAAAATCCAAAGTATAAGGAATTCAGTTAACTTTACCTGGGATGCAACAATCAGTGGCAGAGGCAGCAAAGCGAGCGGCACTACTATTAGAATTATTTGCCTCCATCTTCGGGTTACCCGAAGCAGCAAGAGGTTCAACATGGCTCGAAATGCTTGAACCACCCTGGAATAAATGAGAGAGAAAAACATTTAAAAAAAAATACAGGCGCAAGATCTTTATCATACAGGTGTCATAATAAAAAAATTAAAAATACTGCTTGCTCGTAGTAATGTTTTTTTACTTTTGAGATCCCGAACAGTTTTGGCTACAACCAAGACTCGAAAACTGTTCAGTTTTTAGGGTCCTAATGTTTTACCCTTTCACCACTCTTTGGAAAATAATAAATTTGTTCGACGCATCACTCGTTAGGTCGAGGATATTATTTTTTTTAGTTTAGTGCCTCCACTCGTGCGTCGTATTTCGTCGCGATATAATTTTTTTTTTTATATGTGACAAATATTAAAACAAAAAGTCTCTCCATGGGTTATCATGTAAGCCATTGGTGCGGGTCCCGCCTAGCCAGTCTGACGATTCCCCCCCCCCCCCCACCAATTGGTTCACCAAAATTTTTTTTTTTGTGGGGGCGGGGGGGGGGGGGTGAAATCGTCAGACTGGCTAGGGGGGACCCAAAGTTTTTTCTATGTTCAAAAGTCGCTATATTAGTTTTCGCATTGAAAGCTTCCACCTGAAGTCAACAAAACGTAAAAATGAATTTAACTTCAGTTCGCTCACTTTCACTTCGCCGAGACCACCTAATCTCGCTAATTTTCGACGATCACTGCCGTCTTCTTCAGGCTTTAGGATTTTCCGGACTTTTTCTTACATTTTCTTCAACCTGGACATTTCGTGGATTCAAATTTGAGCGGCGTTGCAGCCTCCCGTATTCGCAGGGCTCCACTTGAAGGTACACAGAAATTTACTTTAAAAAGAGCACGTTTGAATCTATTAAGTTAGTTTCACTGGCTCAGTAGACATTAACCACTAATGTGTATAGCATCATTCGAGAGAACGAACTTGCTCCAAATTTGGTAATGATAACTTTGCTTCAAATGCCTTGGAAGCAAGCACCGTCAAAATTTAGAGTCGCTGATCTTTCTTGATTAAATTTAAATGGCCATGTCCTATGCGGATTTTCTGCAGTATGTGCTAATTTTTTTTATAAATTTTATTGTACCGTTTGTAACATTAAAAAAATTTTTTTTTATGAGTGGATGAAATGAATGTCAGCTATTTTTCTTTAAAATCACTACTGCTAGAGCGGCTTCCCCAGATCCCCTCTCCAAAAAAAAATCTTTTATTAATAAAATCGAGTTGTCGCGTAGGATGGACGGCAACGAGACAGCCACAAGACGGCCGCAAGTAATTGATAGAGCACATATCCGTTTTTATTGTCGGTCGCTCGCCCTTTTCTTTGTTACCGTGGGAAGAATGAGCCCGCTCGCCCTCTTGCTGATTGTTGAAGCTTCGTTTGTTTAATCCTCCGTTACAATGTCTCCAATGCCTATTTATTTATTTCACGTGTATAAAGGCGTAATTATTTATTTCCGGTTTACAAAGGCCTATTTATTATTTCAGATGCACGAAGGCGTATTTATTTATTTCACATGTACAAACGCGTATTCCAACCATTTTGGCAGGAAAGAATCATATGTAATGTAAGTGTATGGACTCCGCAACAAGGGATACGCTGAATGAGGGAGTGAAGCAAACGAAAAACACCGTTTCCTAGACAGGGTACGCAAAAACACATAGACGGGATACACGCATTCCGTAAAACACATGAGGAAGGAAATCGTCCCAGTGTTTTTAACGGTGCATCACACACCACCCATGCGTAGCACGGCCTTCCGCTAGTAAATAAATAAAAATCTGAACGACGAATTTATAAGCATTGCACCCCTGATGTTATCAAAAGATAGTCCCTTTCGCCTATTACCGAATGTGTCGACTCGGTAGAATGGCAAAACCCATGCCCAGAAATCTTCGTACAAGTTAAGCCTACTTTATCTCAGCAAACCGACAATTTCTGTATTATCTTTGTGTTTTTGTTTTTCTTTAAGTAGGCTGAGTAACTAGTGACGCCATTAAGTGGGTTGCAAAGGTGCAAAGGGTGTAAAGGTGCAAGGTGCAAAGGTGATTAAGATGTATCAGTCTTCCGGATAGCAGCCAACCTCCGGAAGCTGCTCTTTATTTTTTTTTCTAAATGGCTCGTATCATTCGCCGATGGTTGAAAAGGAAAGTGTGCAAGGAAGCTCAGTTGATAGATTTAAACACTCATTTGGCCATATTTATTTTAACGTTACTTAGTACTTCACTTTTCGGTTATCTTCAGTAAGTAATTTAGAAACAAGCGCAATCTAAACACTAGCCCACACTCGTTAACGTTTGAGTTGCCTTAACGGCTTTGTTAAAGGGATATACCTCCAAGCGCCATTTTTTTCGATCCTCCACATCAAGTACGGCCCCCAAAGGTCTATTTCCTTACCGTTAGTCTTTCCCTAGCTAAAAATTCTTTATTAAATGTGGCGTCTAGGAGATTTTCTGTTGAATATAATGGAACTTTATTTACGAACGACCCGTAACTATATGATGCTTTGCGCGCTTACAATAACCATTGCGTTTCATCCCTGTGCGTTCATGTACTAATTTGCTAATAATTACCATGAGGTCAAAAATCTAAAAGCGTAATGCGGTAAAAATAAAAATTAATTATTCCAATAGATCGCCGAAGCAAAATTATAAGACACTAGCCTAAAAAATTTTAAATTGTGATATTAAAATGCAAGAATCATTCCGGTTTGTGACGACACGATTAAAGCGTTCGATCTGGTTCGTCTATTAGGCACAATGCCAAATGAGACAGTAGCTACGTGCGAAGAACACAGCTACTATCTCAGATGACCTTGGTGTCCGTACAAACGCGGAAGGCGACCAGCGCAAACTGTTATAAGGCAGGCCTGGTGTCTCTTTAACACATCTCGCACAATGCCAAGGCCCGCTGAGATAGTAGCTGCGTTCCTCGCTCCACGCTCCAGGCCCGTCAGCTCTGTGCTCTTCCGGTATTAGTTAGTGACAGCAGCGCCAGGATCGTCCCGTACGGTACGGCATGAGGATTGGTTTCTGAACATAATTTATGCTTTAAACTTTAAACACGTAAAGGTAACGATCAAATTGCGAGATCTGGTGCATATTGAGGGCTTTTCACGCATTCAATTAGTCCAGATACAAATTCCTTTGGGTTTTCAATCCGAACGGTACTGGACGACTCCTAGCGTGTCTGTCACCAAACAGAAGAAAGCTGACCGGCCTAGAGTGGAGCGCAGCTACTATCTCAGCTGGCCTTGCACAATGCCTATCGGAATAAACGCGCGCTCGTTCTTTCTCCTAAACCAACCAAGAGCGGTGCTGACATGCTTTGCGGAATTAACGCATGGGATTAGCTAAGTCCGATACCATTTGAGTAAATGCTTGCAGTCTTAAAATCCGTGACAATAAAGGTAAAGAATTCCTCCTGACGAAACAATTTTCCCAGCCGCTTCTGAACTGACATTATTGACTGTATTCGTTGCGAGCCAGCAGAGCTAAAACCGCCCACCATGGTGGAATTTCAGACGATTTCTAGCTTTTCAGCTGCAAGAAAGCAAAAGCCAATCGTTGCGTAAAGCGCCCTTACAATGGGAACAATTGGCTGTGTATCCTTCAATCACTGTACCATAAATATGGTTAAATCAATGTGAATTTGACTGTCTGGTGAAACTTCCGGTAAGAATTCTCATTAATACTGCACTTTCCTTCTTACTTACGTTGCAAAAAGCCTGTGTTTTACAGTAAACACATATTAAACATGCCTAGAAATTTTTCCGATGTTTTAAGGCGAAAGTCACATAAAAACGTTCAAAACGGTAATCAGCTAGATGAGGAACAACGCGCCAAATCACTTCGTTTCGTAGTAACCGACGCTATACTCTTCATTCTCACACCATTTCGCATTATAAAACCCGGAGGGAAATGGGCGTAAAGTTCTAAAACAATTTTCAAAAGACGTAGAATGCTGGTCACAGACATGCTAAAACGGCAACGGCGTAGCCACATTGTGCGGAAAGCAGGGTAACCAGAAGAAAACCCGATTTGCACCTCACTAAAGGTTTACGAAAATTTTTCTGTTCTTCTGAATTAATGTTCCAAATTATGCTAGTAGGATGGATGTAAAAAACAAAACAAAAATTTTGTTTCCCACATTAAATGCCTCGCTCGCGCTGCTACAGCGTTTTCTACTGCTAAACATATAACATCAGAAACCGTAAATGTGTCCACCGAAACTTTTGTTGTGATGTAAATCTGATTTTCCAACTCTCCTGCTTCCCGAATCAAAGACCTCGCAATACGGCTGCCACCACCGCTACTTTAGCGTGTCTATGATTTGCGTTTTACGTCTTTCGAATAATTTTTTTGAGAATATTATACACATTTCCCCCGGGTTTTATAACGCGAAACGGTGTTAGGATGAAAAGTCGTGACGGATCTAACAAAAATGAAATGATCTGGTGTGGTGCCCGTTATCTAGATCATATCAAAAACCAAAACTGGT
>JAHWFP010240375.1:0-10381 GCA_023313725.1 Lithobius niger
TATTCAGAGTTTTCGGTAACAATACAATTGGAAAAATCCAACGATGGTGTAATCAGCGCTGAGGAGTACAGCTGCAAGAACAAAACTAAATTCATGATGGAATTAGGGGAATATCAGACCTTGGTGTAACAATTTTTGCTAAACACAAACGTTTCTCTCTTGCAGATTTATTGCTTATAACCTATGTTTGTTTTGTTTATTTTTGGACAATGAACATTTTATTGGTTAATTTATACATGTTATTTTTTTAAAGTATTCTGAAAGTATTAGCGTAACTATGCTTCTTTTCAAGAGTGTACCTCACTGTCCTCAGGGCTGTATCATCAGTGTGAACTGAGAATTAAATAAATCAAAATTGGCATAAATTGACTTAAATTACTTCTTTGAATATCTCACAAATTCAACATGGAGGCAAGGTGTTATCTCCATCGTCTCGTCACGTCTTTCATTTTACTTGTACGAAGACCAGTGATGGGCACATTCAACTCATACAATAGCGTATAACGGTATAAACCTTAACGGCTTTTTTTTTTAAACTATCGTGACGGTTAGGTAGTTGCTTGACAGTGGCACCTAGATAGTGGAATGAAATGATTCCAAAAACGGGAAAAATATTGAGTTCCTTCTCAATATCCTTTCTCAAGAACGCAAACAGTTTCAGAAACTTTAAGAGGCCGACCCATGATTGGCTACTCTCTTTGGATGATACGGAATCTTGTTTTTTTTTAATCGTTAGCTTTATTACACTATGTTTCATTTCAAGTCGTTAGCTGATGTATTCGTTAATATATTTTGCTGTTCTTTTTGAACCCACAGTAGTTATTATCTCCCCAAAAACAAAACTTGTTAAGGATTCCCTTCAAGCTTTTCGGCCGTGTGAAGTCGTGATATCAAACGCCAAGATCTTTCGCCAACCTAATCCCACCGAGTAAGAGTTCAAGGTTAAATGAAATATATGAAAATTGTTTAGGCGCAATTTTCAATTATTTCATTGAACGTTTGAAGTCGTAGTCGGTGGGATTAGCTTGGCTAAAGAGCTTAGCGTTTGATATGACTACTTCACACGGCCGAAAAGCTTGGCGGGAATCCTTTACAAGTTTTGTTTTGGGGTAGATACCAGATATTTTTGGTCCAAATTCCTGAAATCCATTTTTTCTTAGTAATTATGAGATGGAAACACCAATCTAGTTTTCCGGTCCATTTCTTTTTCTTTTTTTTTTTTATTCGTTGGCTTTCGTCAGATTTTGAAGGCGGCAGCTCCTTTTTTCATATGATTAGCATTTCTTATTAGTACTACAAACGCACGGATTTATTTAATGTTCAGTTAGTCTTGATTTTAAATATGCTCGCACATTGTTGTACATGAGATGTTTTTTTTCATTAACTCACACGTGAGCTTTTGAGCAATGTTCCATTTCTACATATTGTGTATGTTTACTTCAACTGTTGTTTTTGTGTTTAGAAGTATTTAAAAACTATGTGTTATTACAAAGTCAAAATTTCAACAACTTTTTAATGGATTAAAATGCACTACATTTGCTCCAACGCTTAGAAACTGCAACAAATAATACTTAGAACATTTTGAACCAAATGAAAATTACGTGTTGAATACCTATAACGCATTAGTACGGTAAGTTAAATGCGTTTAATATTAGAAAATCTTGAAGTTGAATATACCAAACATTTTTATCTCCCCCCTCCCCCCCCCAAAAAAAAAATACACATGTTAAGTGAAGACAACTGAAGCTGCAGTAACTTTTTCTCGTCATCGTTTTCTGGATTTTACTTTTCTTTAAATCTAAGGGCCCCCAACGCACACGGCGGCCAGGTTGCTGCGGCCAACGAGAATGCTTATGGTATATTAGCAACGCGCACTTGGCCGCAGCGGCCAGACAGTCGCGGCGGCCACTGGGATCCCGAGCTGCGTGCAGGCGATCACAGGGCGACCATACTTGCTCCATGTTCATTTTTCACCACGTGATCGAGAATTATCAATGAAAAACGGACGTGGCCGCGTGGCACGTTGCCGTGTTTTTTTTGGCCACGACGTCCACTGGCCACACGACCTGGCCGCTCAGTGCGTGGGAGCTCTAAGGGCCTCAGTGCACACAGCGGCCAATCCGTACGGCCAGGTCGCTGCGGCCAACGAGAATGGTTCAGGTATATGTAGCAACGCGCACTTGGCCGCAGCGGCCAGACAGTCGCGGCAGCCACTGGGATCCCAAGCGGCATGCAGGCGACCACAGGGCGACCATACTTGCTCCGTGTTCATTTTTCACCGCGTGATCGAGAATTATCAATGTAAAACGGACGTGGCCGCGCAGCACGTTGGCGTGTTTTTTTGGCCGCGACGACCACTGACCACGCGATCTGGCCACTCAGTGCGCGGGAGCCCTAATGGTGCACGTGACCAACCGGTTTATAAACGTGATAAACGTTTATAAACTAGATAAACGCGAGCAACCGGTTTATCCCCCATCCCCCATTTTTTTTTTTTATTATTATGACACACTCACGTGAAATATAATCGAAATAATACATCACAAAACTGTAAATTGAATGGATTCGTCCTGGTCCACAAACCGACTTAGCAATGGTACGAATTTCAATCACAGATTGCATACACGGATGTTAAACTCACAGATGTTGTACACACAACAGATTATACTAGAAAGACAGCAACAAATTCGAATTCGTATGTCTTAACTGACCGTTTTAAGGGAAGTCAATTGAGATTAACAGCTTACCTGGAGCAGCAGTGATTCGTTCAACGTGACCGGAATGTAAAGGTGTTACTTGAACTTGCCACCCGTTCACTAGTTTTATTTTTGCAATCGGATCATTTACCAGACCTATTTTCCTTGGCGTACACTGAACCTCCCCACCTCTCATACGAATGAGTTGCTCCAACAATCGTGGCGTCATTGTCTGTCTTTTAACGCATTTCCTCGAGTTGTCACTTTTCCTCCTAATATTTTTATTGTAGAGCCCATCTAGTCAATGTCATTTCCACAAACAAAACATGTTAACCCATATCCGCCTGAAAGAACTTTCAGACCCTTTTTTTTTAAAGTATGGTACTTGGGTCGGTTCTCGGATTCGAACTGGCATTCTCTTGGTTTGGAGCCGACGACGCTGACCACTGGGCTGTGACTGCCCGCTTTGCTCGGGGCCCCCGGGGACCCCTCACAAAGCTCGCGCTGGGACTTAGTTTTTCGCTGTTATACGTTGAAGGCGTACGTTCGTATTTAGGCGGTTATGGGTTAAAACAAACAAAAATTTGATTCCTGACATTTTATAATACCCTTTCTTAACCCAGACTCCAACCGGTTTCCAGTGAAATTCAAGGCGAAAATTCTAACGAGGGACTTCTAGTTTGTTAATCTGGCTTCCTAGAAACCTCTGACAAAACGTATTTCCTATTGTGACGAAAGTTTTTCTTTGGTTTGAAGGAAAGGAACGTTATTTATGTATTTTTCCTTTAAGCGGTAAAGGACTGGTCTGGCTAGAGAACCGTTGAAGTCTCATAATGTCATGTCAAATTTTTTCACTGACATCCTTTACTATGCTTCCACAAAGAATTTTAGGACTTTTACTACCGTAAAACTCATGTTAACAGTCCTGGCAAAGCTACGGCTCACACTCCTAAATGCTTTTTAAGGTCAGAAATCTTGAAATTACTTGGTTACAGCACTCCCCACGCCACCCCCGGGTCGGGCTGGGGGGGGGGGGGTTGCTGTAACTAGGTAATTTCAGAATTTATGACCTAAAAACATTTGAGATTGTAACTTTTCTGCTAAAAATTGACTAAAAGCTTCGTATATTCAAGGAAATCAATGTTTAATCCCCATAGATCGTTGTTTTTCTGCACCAAATTTAAGTAGTACTTCATACATAAAGCAAACTAAATAAACTAAATTCCTGAACAAATGAGCACAAAGGCATCGATTACGTTAATGCTACACCAAATACGGATTACGTACGTGAATGGCCGCATAAACTCCCAATTTCCCGCAATGAAGTTAGGCCTCACAACACTCTCCTTGGATAGAAGATAGATTCGAATTGTAACTTTGTTACGGCCCACCCCCCCCCCCCCCCACCACCATTTTATCGAATTAATTTTCACAGCCCATGGGCATTTAATAGGCGATTTGCGGTTATAACATAGGTCATGATTTTGGGCTTTTACACAACCATTCCAAGTTGAATAATCCGGCATCACTTTTCATTGGAAAGAGTTGTGCCTCTTCGGGACTCTTTCCCCACCAGCTTTTCAAAACACGTTTGGACAAGTAGCTTACCTTGTTTTCCTTGTATTTGGGGTGGGCTGGAGAGGGATGGGATCAGTCTCATTTTAAGGCTTATAGGTATTAAAAAGTCGTACCGATTTTTTTGTTAACTGAACACGACCGCAGCTACCAGGTGGTCTAAGGTACACAACTTTAGACATAAATTTTAGATATTTAAGCTGGATAGCTCTTCACTATTATTTTGAGTTGGTTATAAACGGCATTATTACCTGGATCGCCCACTAGGGTACCATACACATGCACACATAGAAAAAAAAATTTGTAGCAACTCTTCTATTAAGGCCACCCGCACACTGGGCGACCATGTTGCGCGGCCAGTGGTCGTCGCGGCCATGAAACGCGGCTACGTGCCGCGTATCCACGTCCTTTTTTCATTGATAATTCTCGATCACGTCGTGAAAAATGAATACGGAGCAAGTATGGTCGCCCTGTGGTCGCCTGCACGCTGCCCAGGATCCCAGTGGTCGCGGTGACTGTCTGGCCACGGGGCCAAGTGCGCATTGGTATTTACACCGTAAGCATTCTCGTTGGCCGCAGCGACCTGGCCGCGCGGCTTGGCTACCGTGTGCGTTGGGGCCCTTAACGATTCGTGTCCGCCAGTTTAATTTAAGCCAGTTCAACAAACGGAAGTACTTATTTTGTCTTTCCAATCATCTGATGTAGGAATGACGGCTGACAAGTTGGAAGGAACAATTAGATATGTCACAGTCTACACCAACAATAACGTCTGAACAAAGTCGCGGTTTCATAACCGGAAGAGCATTAGGAAATCATTGTACAGTACTTGGGAGTCATAGGGGCAGGCTAGTGGAGTGTTGGCACACACCTCTGTAGCCGGGTGTTCTACCGGGCTTTAGAGGCACTAAGGTTATTAGTTGTATAACCACATACCCACTTGTGGCTTTAGTTTTTCATTAAAAGCTCATCTAAGGCGACGTTGCCTTTGCGCAAAGCCGCCTCTAATGCTCAATCAGTAGTTGTCCTGTCTTTAGTTTAACCCACGCACGAATGTAGCATGCACACACATACCAGTTAGTCCACGTGTCGCATCTTCCCTGCATTTGCACTACTAGGAAACAGGCTTTGGGCCTATTATAGGCGGAGCGAACAGATATTCATTTCAAACTTGTATTTAGTTTTCATTTTAATGACGGTACCATATTAATTTTGTTAATGCTTCTTAAAACTCTGGGTGCAATGCTCACTGGGCTAAGTTGCCTCTTTGCCTTTTGGTGTGACGTACTACTGCTTTTGGCTGGCCTTTTTTTTTATTTTAGCTTTTTTTTTAATATAGGCCTATGCAAGGTGTGAAATTTAAGTTAACAAGCTTTCGTTTGCTACACAATTTACTTTCTATTTAGCTATTTGTAACCTCTTTTTACAGCCCACACTAAAGATGTGGGTCATCGCTGCCGAGTCTAGACACAACGCTAGTGTGTCGCGCCAAGTTAGGCGCATCAATTGTCGAGGTTGTAAACCATTGTAGTGCGACGCCATTGCGTCAGTGTCTTATATCTTGAAGCATAGTTGGGCACATTTCAGGTACTTGGGGAAAAATAATAATGCGGTACAAAAGCTTAAATTGTGTTAAAATCGAGAGCAATGACCCACCTGACAAAAATTAACTCGTGTTTGAATGCCAGCTATGCTACTTTCAATGCAAAATATGCCCCTCAATAACGTTGAAAATGTGTTATTACCTAGCTAGCTAGTCCGCTCATCCCCATGTTAAATCCCATAGGGTGATTATTCATCGATTCCGAGATAACGGGAAGGTTTACAGCTATGAAATTGAACGAATGGGACACTAGGTACACTACAATACGAACTGCGTACCTTTTATGGTTTAAAGCCTGGGGGCGTAATTGGGATGGCGTGGGAGGGCGCGTAAGTACGAAAATATTAGTATTGTCGGCATCGTCTCTCATTGGACGGCCAAAGTTCCGACAATGGGAACGTGTTTACTGACGTACGTGCCTAGACACACACTAGTGTATCACAATAAATCTAAACAACGTTGTAAAGAAATTGTATTCACGTCCAATTCACGAAAAATAAACCAAGTGTAAAAAAGCAAAATAGACAAAGCCGAAAACTGGTAAGGAGGCCACCAAGTTGAGTGGTCCGGCCCTTCAAAGGAGTGATATCAACACACCAAGACTAACTAAATACAACAAATTACAACAAAATTAAAACCAAACCAAAAGTCAAAGAGGTGACTAAGTTGAGAAGGGTTCGGCCTACAGACAAAAGGTAGTAGCAAATTGTTGAAAACCAATTTCTTGTTGACGTGGCGGGGGGGGGGGGGGAAGGAAGGCTCCAGCTTCAAAATCCTTTACACATTCACATATCTTTCAAATTTGGCGTTACTGGTTATTAGTGCTAAAAATTGTTTAAAATATGAGTAATAGAAACCGTGCCAGTCTAAAAAGTGTTCGCTAATGAAAAAGCGCCTCCGTTACTCTGTCCAGTAGCAAAGACAAAAAAAATTGTGGAGGGGGACGAATAAATGCAGCTCGGGGTCTGGGGAAGAGCTTCCCTAGAGCATTCCGAGGAACTGAAGCATTTTATGGTACATCACTGCCGAATCCGGCTTCTTTAGAGTACTTATTCATTTTACATATTTTGGCAGAATTTCTGTAGCATTATGACACAATGGCGGAAGAAGTATGTCTTTGTTACACGAATCCTATAAAATATTTAGTGTCTCACACTGCACCTTCTTATAAATGAAGCTTGTTACAGTGTAAGATAGATTCGTTCTGGCAATCAATCCTTAGAATTAAAATTGTAGTACGAATTTCGTGTTCAACGAATGTGAGACAATACATATTTCAGTACACAATTGTGGGAAAACCTTAAAATGCATATTTTGTGATGCTGCATTCTAACCTATTTAAAAGAAGTCTCTTTTAAACGTTATTTTTATAAACCACCAGTTGTGAAGCACATAATAATAATGTTGCATAGCATATTTTACTTTGATGAGACACTTAAGAGCTTATTAATAAAGCTGCACTTTCGTTAAACTAGTTTTGAAGTATTGTAATTGAATGTGTAATGGTGTGAAGCCTTGGAAGTGTTAATTGTGTGATGCTGCAGTTTTACTTCTACAGTAACTAATATTATTGGGTTATTTAGCCTGTCGAGCAATGACCTACCCAAAAAAAAAAACCGAGGCGTAATTTTTTCTTCGATATTGGCCTTTAAACGTTTTATTTTTTTTATAGCCATAAATAATTATACAGTATGCAAACGACGAAAATAGTCATTCAATAAAAATGAAGCGTTTGTGCGTTTTCTAGTTATCCTCATGACAGCTTACGTGTACGGTGTGAGAAATTGTTCGGTGCAGGTGCAATCACCAAAGGATCTACAGCACTGAGATTACACACCTGACACATAGGACGAATGTTTGTCCCTAAGATCGGGGGAGGGGGAAGGAAATGTATGACTTTACATAGGGGCACCCTGTCCCCCTCAACCCCCTAGTTACCAAATTTATTTCTGTTCCCAACAATAAACATAACTAATACCCCATGGTTGGCAGTTGATTCCTGACACCGCCCGTAAATTAAAGAGAGAGACTATCACATATGCCTGTTCGTCAATTGATGACGATTGATGACGAAGGGGGGGGGGGGATGATTAAAATAGCTTATTTCTTGAGACGTATTACTTGAGACGTATTGCTTGAACGTTCCCAACCCTGGGGTGTTTTTTTTCTGTTTAGTTTAAGGAACACAGATAAACTTTGTATGGGGGGAGGGGGCTGATACCCCAATGTAAGCTCATGCAGTGGCGTCCATCTTAGAGACAAACCTTGCTTCTATTTGTCAGGTATGTATTCTCAGTGCTGTAGGACCTTTGATGGGTGCACCATACAATTTCCTGCACCGTGCAGGAAAGACTCATGTGGCCGTGGGGGCTACATTGAAGTTGTAATAACACGCATCCCGTTTATCCAATTAGCATGCCATTTTCGGCTACCACGTTGTCTGTGCCATGCGTATATTTCCCCAATTGGAACCAAACGTCTAGTTCTCACCGAAAAAAAGTTAATTTTTTATATCTGGGGGTTGAGGGGGACTGGGCCCCCAACGCAAGCTCAGTGGGTGGCCCCCATCTTAGGGACAAAACAAAGTCCTATGATTCAGGTGCCAAGTTCCAATTGTGTAGGGCATTTGGTGGGGTGCAACGGACTTTTGGACCACCCTATACATCCCAAACCCGACTAGGTTCACTTTTCTGCAAAACAACTACCTGAAGATTAAAAAAAAATTAGTTTAACTTCGGTTTTATTTGCTGTAGGTTATCTCACGACGGAAAGTAGCAACTGCTAGAAAATTATTTGGATTGGTAGTTGGTACCTGACGACAGTGAACATGAGCGCGAATGGTTTTCAGGGCACTCTTTTCTCCTAATGCAGACGGGTGGGCAGACGGGATGGCACGATAACAAACCATGAAAACTGAGCTGAAATTTTTTTGTTAACTGTTAATACTTTACAATAATAATACAGCCAGGGGCATAACAGGAATGTTGTTCCGGCTATACTCCTGCACCTTCGTTACAGGCTAATGAAACTGTACGTCACCTAAGTTTCACACGTCACCTTTGCCCAAACGAAGATGCAAACGCCCCTGAGTCCACATTAACAGCCATAAATTTGTAACCGGCTATTTTCGTATAGCAGGACGCAACACGAGTCAGCGCTCGTGGTGCGCCTTGCAGTTACATAAGCTGCTTGAACGCCCTGCCAATTTCAGCCCAACAGCTGAACTTGGCCGGACGCCAACAGCCGGGTAAAGGGCCGGCCCCACTGTTCAACCAGTTGGAACCGGTTCGTGCCTGTTAGCTGGTCACGTGACGTAATGCCTTAGGCCACTTCTATTCTGCTCCCCTATAAAACGTGAGAGCCGAACAACCGAAGTGCAGTTGGTGAAGGAGGAACAACTCGAAAGGTTGGTCCCTCTGGAGCTGAACTTTAGGGCTGACAGGTTGCAACTTGTCGGTGCCTAATATGTGCAGTGAGGAGTGAATTGTGTTCGAGTATATCTTGAAATCAATCGTCCACTCTGAGTAGTTACAAATTCTTAACTTTTAAAATTGAAATTTAAAATTCTTAACTTTTTATGGGTCTCTACAACTTAAAAGTCTAAAAACTAAGCTAATAGTTTGCTGTAGCTAACTGTAGCTAATATTATGCTTCAGAATAAAGGAAAACGAGTCTTCAAGGACTCCGATCACTAGACACTATAAAGTAAAAGAGCACTGTGTTTAGAAGTAGATTGGTGTTATAATAGTAAATATTAGCACATTAGTAAATAATAGTAAATGTAAAGGGAACAAAAACTATTATTATTGTTTATCAATAAAACATGAAAAAATGTTTTATTAAGCCTTAGTGACCTATGCTGAGTGTAAAAATATTTCAAATGCGGTATCAAATCGAAGTTTGATTGTATTGTGAGGGATCATGTGTACTACCATAATTGTAATTTACCTGCATGTACTGTTCAGTTAAAACCCAAAACCGAAACCCAGAACCGAAACCTTTTCTTTCGCATTCTCTGGTGTACTCGTTGTTACAGCGTTTCATAAATTGGTTCCTTATTATGGTGGTTTTTATGTATGAATCTACTTTTACATTACTGAAAAAAGTGTTATTTTATGGAGCGTTTTCTTTATGTAGGCGGTATTCCAGGAGTAGTACCTAGAGAGCCTACTTTAATATTGATTAAGTTTTCTCCTTCACGAGTTGCAAGCCAATTTTCATTAGCTTGGGTATGAAACGAGTGACTGCGAAAAATTATCTCTACTTAAACTTGGTTCTAGTGGTATTTACAGTGGGCATTTGCAGTATTTGCTGTAAAACTTTGCAATAAAAACAAGATGAGGGCCAATGGTGACAAAAATTATCTGGTAATACCATATTTGGTCAATTATCACTCTACGAACACAAGGTGACCAACTAACTAAACGAAAATTTTTCACTACAGGGAGAAATTCCTTATTCAAAGGCTCCCTGACTATTCAGAGTTTTCGGTAACAATACAATTGGAAAA
>JAHWFP010240376.1:18791-30121 GCA_023313725.1 Lithobius niger
CATTCGGATGGTCTCAGTCGGGTTTAGAGGAGAACTAAACCAAATATATATACACTAAAATTTGTGTCTGTTAGAATGCCGATGTCGAATTATTTCGGACTAATGGTAGCGTTTCTGGGGTAAAAAGAATATATAAAAGGTTGTAAAATAGTTAAATAATCTAGCTTAGTTGAATGCTATAACGCATTAAATTAAGTTGGATGTTTTAACGTTAAAGTTAAAAGACAAAACGATCGTTGTGGAAATTTTTCATGAGGCTTGCGGCCGACAAACATAATAAAAAATATCACACTTTAAATTGGTTGTCTGTATCCACATGTATGTGAGGTTAAGTACCAAAGGCAGCCCCTCCTAATCTACAACTAAGCTAGTGTCTGTCGGCTTTTTGTCCTAAGATAGAAATACGGAAAATAGAAATACAAAGATACAAGTTTCAATAATGGCGGCCATGATGAAGGAGCGCTGCGGTTGGTTTCGTGAGTTTTTCAAATGTCGATTGTAAAACTTCTAGATGGAATTTTAGAATTTGGGCTTCCTCAAGAGGTAGATATTGTTCCAGGCTATTAAATAGTGAAGAGCCGTTTCTGTCCATTATTAAAAAAACGGCTGAGGGGTAAGGATCGAGGTCTTTTTGCGTTTTTGGTGTGCTCAAGAAAAAAAAAATTTGTTCGTTTGCAAAACGAAGGATTTTACCGACGGCCAGCCCTTACGCGCCCTCACACACAGGATTTTATTCGGGGTTCCTTAGAATTCGGAATAAAAGCTAGAATGGAACGGTTAGTGTACACAAGATATGCAAGAACAAGACCGTAAAAATATGCAAAGAATTGACATAAAATGAATCGCACTGTTTACAAAAATATTGACTTCGCCGTTTTGTATTTTTGGGGCTTAGAAAAAATTTTTAAATAAATTAAAATTACATGTAATAAACCTATTTCTGCTGCCATTAACTTAATTCTGTCCGCGCTGCTTCATGCAGGATTTTCGTACAAGCATTCAGAAAATGCGGCAAAAGACATATTAAAATTGAAGGAAACACTATTTTCTCTTAGAAAATTACAGTGTTATGGTTTTTGGTTACCAAACAACTTGTTTACATGTTGAATTTGACACCGAAGGGTTTAAGGTATGACCCATAACTTAAAACATAACAATACAACACTGGGAGGTTTATGGATAAAAACACAAGAACCTTCTAAACAGGGCTATCCTTTTTCTCCCAGGGGTAGACAGATTTCTTTTTTGGAAAGAAAGAAATTTCGTACAAACTTAAAGAAGGGTCAACCGGGATCAAGTTGCAACCCCCGTAGAATATTCCTAATGAATATTTAATTAGTGTCGTTACAATCTTTGTAATTATTATCCCACAAAGGGAGACGTTGATAGTGACAAAAAGAGTAAAACATAGGCACTTAAAATTTAGGTGTAAAGGCCAAAATGGGAATTAACTGGAAGTTGCTTTTGTTGTGGATGTACTTCCAACGCCCACTTAAACAAATTAAAATTGCAGGTAAAAATAATTTTCAGTCAATTTGTACTGAAATAAAACGTTTAACAACAAGGGGGGGGGGGGGAACTCTACTTTAGAGAAAAAAAACTACATTAGGTTAGGTTTTAAAATCTCCGTTTCACTGGAAATACCTATTCAGTGCTAGAGCCATAATTAGGCCTTAATTTCCACCCAAGACTGATATAGAATTCACACTAAAACATCGGTCCTACTTTTTCTTAAAAAGGGGGACTGGGAAACTATGTTTACGTTAGATTACATTTAGGCAACTTTACAAAACTCTGGAAAAAAATCAAAGCATTTAGGGGGAACACGTTTACTGCCGACTTTCAGTTTGGCAGAACTTACTCGTTTCCATTTTTAGATTGGGGGACGATCTGCTTCGCAATTTAAGCCATTCGCCAAAGCTAAATCCGTTACTTCCAGGGTTTTCGGACATGTCCAAACTATTGTTTACATCATTTGCTGACAAACTACGTTTTATCTTGCCTTTAGGAGGCCTGTTAAACGCTGTAAATGCGGTCTCGTATCAGACGCTCGTGGTGAGGACACCTCAACACCATCGAAGAGAAAACCTGAGGGCAGCTTTCTTCCACACCAGAAGAAAAATCGTCTATATGGAGATTCCACTTTAAAACATGTAAATAATGTATATTTTTGTTGGCATAAAGCCGAAACACTTTTCAGCTTAGTTGTGTCTTAGATGTTGAAAACACACGATATTTTTTATTTGTAACAGGTGACGACTGTATTTATTTATGAAAAATATCCGATGTTCAAACCAGTTTAAAAATCTAACCTAAACTGCGATTTAGCCCTTTAAAAACTAGCTGGAACATTTATTCTTTTTATTTGTGCACTTAATGCATTTTGGTAAATTTAACTTCTTGCTATGAACCCTACCGGAGCTCCCAAGTTTATGTTTGTCTAATTTTACGGACCCAGTGTATGATTTTATGTTTATTTTTTATAGCATCTCCATCCAAACTCCGACCGTAGTGAACCTCTAAAAACGTAAACAAACTAGCTTTTCTTCGTTAAAAACATGCATTGTATATAGCAGTTTCATTCCCAAAGTCGAATAATAATTCTGTGCATTACACTTCGTCCCCCCCCCCCTTCAATAGTTGCTATGCCTTACATCGTAGTTTATTTTAATAGGCCTAAAAATCACGTTGTTATGAGTTGAAAACTCACTTGCACTTTCAAAGCCAGGCCTCTAAAGTTCCAAGTCGGCAATTCCCTTTGTCAATTCGAATTCATCCAACCAAAACACTGCTTCAATTCCGTCAGCCAGTCAGAGCGCTCAAGCTACCCCGGTCGTCCGCGCTGTCATGGCCGACTTCCGGTAATGACAGCGCGGCCGATTTTGGTCTGTCTCTCCTCCTCCAAGCCTCCACCTCTTCCCCACTCAACCCCTCTGTCGCTCTTTTACAGGCCCGCGCTAACCCTCTACCAGATTGCCAAGCAGAAGGCATAAAAACCCCAAACCCAGATTCACTCGTTAGCACAGCCCCGAGCGCTGCTCGGGAGAGCACAGCTCAAGGATTCTCAAAGCTAGAGGTCGCTACGCCGGTCGGGAGTGGAGATGCCGCGGTCCGATTGTTGCCATGCCGGGCAATGGTAGTGGTTCGTATCGTACTTAGTTTAGCTTTAAAAGTTTAATTTTTGGACTCACATTCAAAATTTATAGTTTAAACTTAACTTAACCTCGTAGCTTTAGAAGGTAAATTTATGGTGCGTCAAGCCAAACGGCATTTCGGACGTTGGCGGCCGTAATTTAAGGGTTCACGGTCCCTTACTAAAAACCAGCTTTTTCATGTTTTTTTAAACGCAGTTTAAAGTAAACAAAGGACGGTTTGATCTTCGTGGGGTTTCCATTGATTAAACGCTCGGATCCACTTCATAGGTAGCCGCGGCTCTGTAATTTAAGGAGTTGACTTATCAACAGCAACTCTGGGAGGTTTAATGCTTTGCAGTTACACGTAGAAACAAAACTGTAAACACAGGTGTACTATTATATATCAGCCGAGGCTGTTTATAATTTAGAGGGCTCTTTTGCGAAATCCCCTTGTGCCTATACAAATCCCTTTTTCTGTTTGAAATTGTTTTAACTGAACATCGTGTCTGTTCTAGTGTTGAATTTTATTGTAAATTCCCCGTGTTATTTATAAACTAATTCAGTTGTAAATTTGCCAAATGTAAATGTAAAGTGCGTTTTGATTTTTAACATGTTTGTTCAAAAATAAAACCAGGAGTTTAAAACCCAGTTGGTTTATTCGTCCGTCGTTCGCTAGAAGGAAGAACTTAAGACAATTCTCTTAAACTTAGCTTAGCTAGCCTAATTTTCCCACCTTGGTGGCAGCGTTACCGCTTATTATTATAGTTAGCCTACAATATTAGGACATGTGTAGCTCCATTCCCTACGCCGGGACTGTAGCTGTTGTGCTTGTTTGAAACAAAAAGTACCCCAAAGTAATAGTAAGAAGATCTAGTTACACCAGGCGAGCGGCGATGTTACAAGCACCTACCCCGTCGTAGCATCCGCCGTTACAACGCATCTCGTGTCGTTTGTTTACAGGAGCACTTTTTTCCCCCTACAACACCCACCTTATCGGTTGAATGATCTTTTATTGCTTTTAAAAGGGATTTAGTGCGTCGCTTGGCTGGAGCTGTGAAGGAAACTGTGTCATTCTCACAGTGGGGGTCGTTAAACGTTTTCCCTTCTTTGCTGCTTAATTGGCACTTGACCACTCCCGCGGGACTGATTTGTTTGTGGCTTGACAAGCGGCGCGTGCTGCTGCTTACGGGGGGAAGAGCTACTTCGAGGTTTTGATTTAGCAATTCAATACCGGGAATTCCCAAAATGACATCGAAAATTGAATTGTTGACAGGCATGACGCATGCTACGGTTTTTAGCACTGTGCCATCTTCTAACTTTAAGTGTAAATTTACCTGCGGCAACACAAATACCTGTCTACACAGGGCAGTCTGACATCTTACTCTCCCTTTTAAACGGCCAACCCTTAGCTAGATTAGCGCTAACCAGGGACACAACTTCCGGAGTCGCATACAATTTTAATTTTTCGTCTACCTAAGTTAGCTTCTAGAGTGCTAGACTTAAGAATTTCCCTAGCATTTTTACTGACTGGAAAATAGGCGTTTGCTTGTTCGGGGCCTGTTTTATTAAGTTCAGGGCACCGATTACGTAAATGCGAAAACGATCCGCATTCAAAGCACGATCTAGTATTAGATTTTGCATTCTCGTTACTAGAAATTTTAGCAGTATTAGCATTTGAGCTAGTGTGACTGCCATCGTTACTATCAGTCCCAGCTAGGTTAGCTGATAGGTTTTGATTGGGTTTATTCTGTTTATTCTGTTTTAACTACACGGGCGGCAGTTTCGGAAGCAATCTGTTTATTGCGGGTTGTGAACTCGTCACATAACTGGTCCGCTTCGGCCAACGTGCCTAACTTAATTTGGTCAGGGATCCACTTTCTAAGTTGGGTAGGGCAAGATTTATAAAATTGCTCTAAAAGCATAAGATTGACAAGTTTGTCATTGTCCCGGTTAACCTTAGCCAAAGCTAACCAACGTGAGAAAAGATTTTCGAACTCGAATGCATAATCGTGATATTGCATTTCCGGTTCTTTTTCAAATGAACGAAATTGGGTTTGTAAAGACTCTTTAGTCTGCACAAAACGGGCAAGCAATTTATTTTTAACTAACTCGTAGTCCTGCATTTCAGCGTCTGTTAGCTGATCACAAACTTTAATTAAAACCTCACCGATTAGGAATTTTCTGACTAGCCATTGTTCGTTCAAAAATCTTAAGGAAACTGTCGATGTCGGTTTTGGGCGTCCACCTATTTACGAGACGAACTACGTCCACAACTTTACCATGTTTTGCAACTGGATTTGGGGGAGGTGGGGGAGCGCCGTTAGCTCTGTTTGGAGCGGGGTTAAGATTTAACGTAGTAGCATTTAGCTTAGCTAATTCTAGCTGCTTGTCCAGTTTAGCTAATTCCATAGCACTGGCACGATCCTTAATTTGGGCATCTTGGTCCCTTAAGGCTAGTTCATGAGCACGCCGCTTATCTGCGTCCGCAATTTCAAGTGCTCGTAACTTTAATTCTTCTGTTTTAAGAGACAGTTCATTTTCTTTAGCTGCGAGTTCCCTTTTTGCGAAAATAGCAGCTTCTCTCCTTTCAATAGCATTAGCTAGTGCATCGGAAAGTTCACTTAAATCCAATTTACCGTCTTCGAGGGCTGCTCGTAAGATTTGTTGGGATTCGGCTCTAGAATCACTGACTGTAAAACCTAAGTTTAAACAAGCTTTCTTTAAATCCTTGTTTTGCAAATCATGGATGATTTCTTCTAGTTCGTCCATTTCTGACATTTTTACTTTTAACGTTGAATGTGGTTTCAAAATAAAGCGTTTATAAATGAAACAAAATTAAATGCAGCCGCATAATAATTTTAATGTTAATTTTGAGCAGAGCGAATTAATTAAAAAACTTCTCTCCCAAATCCTGCAAGATTGCACATAAAAATACACTTTTAAAACCTCTAGCACTCTGGTATATGAATAGCTAAATGGTATTAATATCCTGAACTACAACACTCGGCTTGGCGGCCTTTAAGCATATCCTATGTACACTTAGCAAACATTATCACTTACTTCTTTTTAACGCAGTACCAAAAGTGTTCCAGTTACTCCAAACTAGCAAATTTTCGAATGCTTATACTGGCATTCTTCCTCAGGCTTGGGCAATGAGACGCACACGCACCAACTGTCCTACTTCCACACCGAACGCGATGATTCCAATTTTCTGCGTTAAAATTGGAATTTTAAGTAGAGAAGTTAAGTTAAGAAGTAAGTGATAATGAACGAAAACCGAAGTAAATCATCCGTTCCATCGGTATTTACACTTAGCAAACGTTGTACAATCGCTGTACGGTCAGTCTGTCCTTCCGTTCCACCGTAGTACGGGAAGTCCGGCACTGTTTTTCAGGAGTCGATCGTCACTGGCGGTCTAATCCACGGGACCTTGGAGTATCACGCAAAATCCACGGCTTGGCTGCACGGAGTGCAGGTTCCCTCTCGGGCCTCTTCTCCTACAGCATCGGTTGGGGTTGAAACGGCTCTCGGCTGGAGGACGTCTACTGGAAGCGGCAGCTGTTGCTTCCTGGCGCCGGCAGTTGTGGGAGCTGCGGGCGGGGTTGTATTATTATTTTTTTTTTTTAGTATGCCATCTGCCACGAAGTAGATGCCTGTGACTATGTTACACAAAGTCACAGGCATCTTCTTCGTGGCCATGTTTATCGGGACCACAGACATCTAGTTGGAAGTGGCTTGCATCCTTCTAGGCTTGTAGTATGGCAGGGCGGAAACACTTGACGGGAACAGCACCTGTTCATCCCACCACTGCCATCAGTTGTAACGGCGGATGCTACGACGGCTTAGGTGCTTGTAACGCCCCCGGTTTCCCTGGTGTACGTAAAGAGTCTTTACAAACCCAATTTCGTTCATTTGAAAAAGAACCGGAAATGCAATATCACGATTATGCATTCGAGTTCGAAAATCTTTTCTCACGTTGGTTAGCTTTGGCTAAGGTTAACCGGGACTATGACAAACTTGTCAATCTTATGCTTTTAGAGCAATTTTATAAATCTTGCCCTACCCAACTTAGAAAGTGGATCCCTGACCAAATTAAGTTAGGCACGTTGGCCGAAGCGGACCAGTTATCTCATCTTTTCTTTTCTACCTTCCGTTGTGTGGGGTTGGGCTGTTTGAAGCTATTGGATGTACTATTCCGTTGGGAATGCCTCGCGCAAAGGGTGTGCCTAAGGAACCATTGGTTCCTCCGGCATTCTCTCCTCCTGCGGATCCACTGGACCCACTCGAGTTGGGAGGAAATGTCATCATTTTGGCTTCCAGTCAGACCTCTTTGCCCCCGACTATTCGATTCCGCAGCAAGCAATGTAGCAATGTTCTAGTTTTCATTTAGCCTTCGAACTATTAAGCGGTGCGATTAACTTGGCGAATGTTTTGGTGTATTGATATCACTCCTTTTAAGGGCTGAACCAGTCGGAACTTGGCGGCCTCTTTTACCAGTTTTGGTTTTTGATATGAGGACCTGCATTTCCTTACCAAGGTCTTGGTCCATGCCAAGGAACATTATGATCCGCTGAAACTTCAGGTCAATGCACGCAAGGTGGCCGCCAAGACTTGGGTCTCTTCCCTGGTAGTCCCACTTTACCTCTCCTCGCGTTCCTCTTGTCGTTCCGCCACCTCTCGTTCCGTTGTCTCTGAACGCTCGGAGGAATCGCTCTCTAAGGAACAAGTCCACGCCCATATGGACTCTGCTATTCGCACTTTCAAGAGAAAAAGCCCAGATGTCCCGGAACCATCCTCTTACACCCGGGCTTGGGTGGCCACTGCTTCAAAGAGTCCTCGTCTTGTTTCTTCAGACTCCGGGCCTTCCCATCGTCCTTACCCGGTTCCGCCGCCTGAACTGTTTCCAGTTCCTGCCATTGTGATTCCTGAGGATCGTGTTTCCTTGTTCGATGATGACGATCGTGACTATTACCGATCACTCGATCCACCTAAGTCTGGGAATGCGGATCCCTCCTTTCCAGGCGAACCGGATCCGTCCGAAATCCCATTACCTGAACTCTAAAGACCGTGGAAAGCATCGTCCCCGACTGCTTCCTCTACAAACCCTCTCCCTATTTCGCTTCACCCTGCAAGAACCGTGGACTTTCTACTGGTTTCGACTTTGGTCTTCGTGACCAACGGCCCCATCCGGCCCCTTGTCTTGGGTCAATCAACTCTTTGCTGCCCTAGCTGCGGCGGCATTCTTCTCGGGAATGGATCACCCCTGGGAATTAGACAAGGATCCACCGCCTCCACGGCCCGGAAAAGAAACAACAATCGCTAGATGCTTTCCAGGTTTGTCCAGTAGACTCTGAAGTTTTCGGGTTTAAAATTAGGCAAATACAATTTATTTTTAGGTTTGGTTGCTCCTAGATGGAGCCACGGTTGTAGCGACAAACTACTACTGTTTAAAGAAAACATGCACGGGAAAACATTTTGTTAGATTTCCGTTTTACTTGCAAAATTACATTAGGTTAGGTTTTACAACCTCCGTTTCACTGGAAACATGTATTCAGTGCTAGAGCCATAATTAGGCCGTAATTTCCACCCTAGACCGATATAGAATTCACATCAAAACATCGGTCCTACTTTTTCTAAAAAGGGGGACTGGGAAACTACGTTTACGTTAGATTACATTTAGGCAACCTAACTTTACTACAAAACTCTCAAAGCATTTAAGGGGAACACGTTTACTGCCGACTTTCAGTTTGGCAGTACTACTCGTTAGATTAGGGGGCGATCTGCTGCGCAATTTAAGCCATTCGCCAAAGCTAAATCAGTTACTTCCAGGGTGTTCGGACATGATCAAACTATTGTTTACGTCATTTGCTGACAAACTACATTTTATCTTGCCTTTAGGAGGCCTGTTAAACGCATCTCGTGTCATTTGTTTACAGGAGCACTTTTTTCCCCCTACAACACCCACCTTATCGGTTGAATGATCTTTTATTGCTTTTAAAAGGGGTTTAGTGCGTCGCTTGGCTGGGGTTGTAAAGAGGACTGTGTCATTCTCACAGCGGGGGTCGTTAAACGTTTTCCCTTCTTTGCTGCTTAATTGGCACTTGACCAGTCACGCGGGGCTGATTGGTTTGTGGCTAGACAAGCGGCGCGTGCTGCTGCTAACGGGGGAGCAGCTACTTTGACTGGCAGGGAAGAAAAATCCCGGGGCGGGGTGGTTACTGGTCTGCGTTTTTGGTTTAGCGAAACTAATCCTGAGCCGCCTAAAATGACATCGAAAATCGAATTGTTGACAGGGATGACGCATGCTACGGTTTTTAACACTGTGCCATCTTCTAACTTTAAGTGTAAATTTACCTGAGGCAACACAAATACCTGTCTACACAGGGCAGTCTGACATCTTACCCTCCGTTTTAAACGGGACCAACCCTTAGCTAGATTAGCGCTAACCAGGGACACCGAACTTCCGGAGTCGCATAAAATTTTAATTTTACATCTACCTAAGTTAGCTTCTGGAGTGCTAGACTTAAGAATTTCCCTAGCATTTTTACTGACTGGAAAACATGCGTTTGCTTGTTCGGGGCCTGTTTTATTAAGTTCGGGGCACCGATTACGTAAATGCGAAAACGATCCGCATTCAAAGCACGATCTAGTATTAGATTTTGCATTCTCGTTACTAGAAGTTTTAGCAGTATTAGCATTTGGGCTAGTGTGACTGCCATCGTTACTATCAGTCCCAGCTAGATTAGCTGATAGATTTTGATTGGGTTTATTCTGTTTAGAAAAGGCTTTACCTGCCTGACTCGGCTGAGTTTTTACTACACAGGCGGCAGTTTCGGTAGCAATCTGTTTATTGCGGGTCGTGAACTCGTCACATAACTGGGCCGCTTCGGCCAACGTGCCTAACTTAATTTGGTCAGGGATCCACTTTCTAAGTTGGTAGGGCAAGATTTATAAAATTGCTCTAAAAGCATAAGATTGACAAGTTTGTCATAGTCCCGGTTAACCTTAGCCAAAGCTAACCAACGTGAGAAAAGATTTTCTAACTCGAATGCATAATCGTGATATTGCATTTCCGGTTCTTTTTCAAATAAACGAAATTGGGTTTGTAAAGACTCTTTAGTCTGCACAAAACGGGCAAGCAATTTATTTTTAACTAACTCGTAGTCCTGCATTTCAGCATCTGTTAGCTGATCACAAACTTTAATTAAAACCTCACCAACAAGGGGTTGGAGTCCCGTGACCCATTGATCTCTAGGAATTTTCTGACTAGTCATTGTTCGTTCAAAAATCTTAAGGAAACTGTTGATTTCAGTCTTGGGCGTCCACCTGTTGACGAGATGAACTACGTCCGCAACTTTACCATGTTTTGCAACTGGATTTGGGGGAGGTGGGGAAGCGCCGTTAGCTCCGTTTGGAGCGGGGTTAAGATTTAACGTAGCAGCATTTAGCTTAGGTAAATCTAGCTGCTTGTCCAGTTTGGCTAATTCCATAGCACTGGCACGATCCTTAATTTGGGCATCTTGGTCCCTTAAGGCTAGTTCATGAGCACGGCGCTTATCTATGTCCGCAATTTCAAGTGCTCTTAACTTTAATTCTTCCGATTTAAGAGATAGTTCATTTTCTTCAGCTGCGAGTTCCCTTTTTGCGAAAATAGCAGCTTCTCTCCTTTCAATAGCATTAGCTAGTGCATCGGAAAGTTCACTTAAATCCAATTTACCGTTTTCGAGGGCTACTCGTAAGATTTGTTGGATATCGGCTCTAGAATCACTGACTGTAAAGCCTAGGTTTATGTAACGGCGGATGCTACGACGGGGTAGGTGCTTGTAACATCGCCGGTCGCCTGGTGTAACTAGATCTTCTTACTATTACTTTTGGGTACTTTTTGGTTCAAACAAGCACAACAGCTACAGTCCCGGCGTAGGGAATGGAGCTACTCATGTCCTAATATTGTAGGCTAACTGTAATAATAAGCGGTAACGCTGCCACCAAGGTGGGAAAAGGCTAGTAAGCTAAGTTTAAGAGAATTATCTTACATGTTAACTTCTAGCAAACAACGAGCGAATAAACTGACGGACGTTTAAGAAAACTCCTGGTTTTTATTTTAAACAAACATGAATAAAAATATCGCACTACAATTACATTTGGTAACTTTACACCTAGTTTAGGTTATAAAATACAGGGGGAATTTACATTAAA
>JAHWFP010240378.1:0-37907 GCA_023313725.1 Lithobius niger
GTTGAGGTGTCCTCACCACGAGCGTCTGATACGAGACCGCGTTTACAGAACCTGTTCGCCAGTAGCCTCAGGCAAGAGCCCATTGTTCTACAGAGTATAAAAGAAGCCTGGAGACGAGGGCTCAAGTTAGTTAGTGTGTGGGATCTGACTGAAAGGTTGGATCCCTGACTACGAGGTGCAGCAGAAGGATAAATTCTGCTGATAGCCTAATATGTAAACGCTATGTGCATAGTCCCCTAGCTATACAGTAAGGAGTGAATTAGGATCGAGCATTGTGCCTTGTGAATAATCGTCCACTTCCTTAGCGACCTTACAAGGCTTTCGGTAAGGTTCATCAGTTGTGACGTTCGGCAAACAATGAAGAGTTGTGGATGAGATGTTCGTGAACGTTGTGGGTTATATCAGATGTCAACAGCACCCGGTATTCCCAGGCGGTCACGTATCCAAGTACTAATCGGGCCCGATGCTGCTAAATCTCGGTGATCGGACGAGAACCGGTGTTTTCACCATGGAATGGCCATGGACTTTGGCGATCGTTCTTGACGTTTGCAAAGACAACAATGCTTGGGTTGATAGGCGGTGGGCTGGCCGGGGGGGGGGGGGACGAATGATCAATGGTGGCAGCTCCACGAAGGATTTCCAGTAAAGATTCAAGCAAGAGGAAGAGTGAGAGGCCTTCAGAAAAGGTTCTTCCGAGTGTGACGTTTGGTGAACGTTGAGGGTGAGCATTCATGATGCTTGCAATGAAGAGTTAGGGCGGTACGTTCGGCGAACGTTCATGCCGCTTGCAGCAAAGGTCGAAGGCGAGCGTTCCCGAAAGCTTCAAGATGAAGATGGAAGGGACAAAAGTTCCCGTTCGGTGAAGGGTTAAAAGTTGTGGCGCGTACTTCAGCTTGTAGCGAAGGCACGTTCGGCGAAAGGACGTCTGGGTACATTCAATGGGCGAAGCCGGAGAGTTTTGAGGCGATGCGCATACGGCGAGCGAGAGACGATGATTGGCATAGAGGGCTAGATTCTTCGGGATGATCCCGGAAGGTTGAGTTTTCAGTGAAGGAAAACAACATGGGCTGCATGTGAACCACGGTAGGTTGATGTGTCTTTATTAAGAAGTTCGGCGAATGATTCAATCTTCGGCAGGACTGTTGAAAATCATCGGCTTTCGGCGAACGTGAAGCTTCCCGATGAACGGGGTTAAAGGAGAGGGACACAAGCGTTCAGTGGTGTGTGTCACTGACAGGATTGTGGCGAAGGATTGCTTCTTCAGGAGGACAGGAGGAGTGTTCTGCGAACTTGGAGCAACGACGAATAGGGTTGAATTATCTTCAACAGGAAGTTCGGCGAACGATTCCATCTTCGGCGGGACTGCTGAAACATTCAGCGAACGTTGAGCTTTTCAAAGGTGAGTGCGGATTGATGCTGGTATATGGCGAACGTGTCGTCGTTCAGGGAGGTTGGGAAGGTTTCGGCGAGCAAAGGACCTCAGACGATCAAGAATTGGGTGTCGAACAACGAGCTAGTGATGAGTAGCATGAGTGCAAAAGGCCAATGACGAGCGTTTGCATCAAACGGGAAGCCTGGGGAAACATTTGGCGAACGCAGGATGAAAATTCCGATAAAGAAGGTGTACGGGCAGCATGTCAGTGAAAAGATTTCAACTTGAGCATTCAGCGAATGGCAGTGCAATTGGTGAAAAGTACGGGGCTTCATCCACATATACTTCGGCGAAGACCAAGTTGGAAAGGTTTTACCATGAAGGGACATCCAGTTTAACATTTGGCGAACATAGCACCTTCGGTGAAAAGTGTAGTGTTTCCACTTGGGAGTTATGTAGGGATGATTGAAGAGAAAGACGGTGACGTTGTCGCATTCGATGAAAACATTCACGTCAGGGAAGGTTCAGGAAGCCTTCGGCAAACGTTGCCAACGCCTGAATGCAGAACAATGTGTAGGACTTCTTCGTCGGTGGGGGATGTTCGGCGAACGTGAGGTCTTGCGACAAACGTTACTGAAGAGAGGGTGACAAAGGAGAGGTGTAGCGGCCAAAGGTAGAGTCATTCGGCGAAAACGTCGACTGATGAGTTATGATGTTCGGCGAATGTGGACATCCGACAGACGTGGACATGATGTAAGGGAAGGACGATTTAGCAATGGAAGGTCTTCTTCCATAGGCTTTCGGCTAACACATCACTCTTCAGGGGAGAGTAGCTTTCGACGAATGCAGAGTGGATGAGAGGTTACTTGGCGGGTGGGGTCTTTCGGCAAACGTTAAGGCTTTCGGCGAACGTTGAAGTGAGGAGGGTAACAATGGCGGTGTGTCGCGGCCAGAGGCTGGAGGAAAAGAAGATGGCTGGCTAACGCCATAACACCATTTATGGAGGGCCTGCGCGTGCCTGGCCTGGGGTGACTGAGCTGGGCGTATTTAGAGAGTTTTCATTCCTCCAGGGTAACAAGCACGCAGGAACTGAATGCAATAAAAATTACAGGTAGTGTAGATTTTCGGAACGGCAACTAGAAATATGAATTTTAAGGGTTGACGCAGATTCGCCTAAATTTATTTACGTGTGATAATTTAAAGGGCCCGCACACGCCTATAAAGACTAAAATTGCGGGGCCTGCACCTGCTTAATTTTAGTTTTTATTGCCTAACCGAAAATTTACACTACCTTATTTACACTAGCAGTTTCCCCTTTGAGCTATTGTTTCCCCTAGAAGTTGTTTCCCTGCCTGGCTCGTACTTCACTACGCATGCGCCGGGCTTGCCCATATAAGCCCCTGCGCAGCGGTGGTCTCCATCATTTCTCCCCGGAACCTAGCTCATGGCGGGGAGGCTTGGGCGGGAATCAAGGTAATGTATATTTTCGGTTAAAACCTAAAATTAAGCAGGTGCAGGCCCTGCAATTTTAGTTTTTTTATAGCCGACGACGTTTACACTAGCAGACTTTGTCACCCGGAGGGGGCTAGGTTCACATTTTGAGGAGCTCGTCACTGCTCCAGTCTGATTTTCTCGCGGTACGAGTCGGCTGCCCCAGGTATGTAGACACTAAGTGCACAAAGTGCCGGTATGTAGACCAGTCTGCTATCCCGACCACTTTCACTCTCGGACGGAGGACGACTGTCCACGGACGGAGGAGGCGGACCCAAAGGGTTATGCCGTGTCCGCTACTGAGTGAGATCGGGAGTGCGGATAGGGGTACTGTATGTTTGATTTTTTTTTTTTGTAGACTTCATCGCATGCAGAGGTTTAACATATGGGGGCAAGGATAAGAGATCAAAGTCTTTGAGAAAAATGAGTCCTCTTACCTTGTGGGAAGTTGAATATTGGATGGCTGAGTAGAAGCTTGAAGGTAGTCGGTACATGGACGAGAGGCGTAGCAGAGATGAAGCAATCATGGCGGAGGACAGCGTCGGTAGGAACTTGAGGTGTGCGATGGATCGGACGTCGAGGTCGTAGATGAAGTAGGATCAGGGAGAAAGGCCATTGTCCTTCATGAAGAGGAGAGAACTGTTAAACACCGTGGTGGCGTACGGGACTGATCCCGAAGGATTTTGCGGATCCCATTGCAGAAGGGACGGCAAGGAAGAGTAGCAAGTTCGCTCAGAATGAGAATAGTGTCAAATGGCTAGACGGCGCTAAAAAGGTCAAGGGTAACATGGTCTAAGGACCGTAGAGTCTGGGCGAGGCGGATAAACATGAAAGGTAGCATAAGCATGAGTGGGCGTTTCACCGAAGACCGGATAGACGAATGGCGAAAATTTGAAGGTGGGAAGAGACTTTAATCTGGAGTTGTACGGAAGCCGAAGGCAACTCCCGTCGCTTTGGAGCGACAAGGGGAGCACAGCATGTCGCCCTCCGATGTTTTAGCATTGCGCTGGATGGCATAGGAGACAGGGAGAAAGCCGGGAGCGTCATCGAACTGTCACATGGAATAGCGTGAGAAGGATGGCAAGGCTGGAGCGATGGTGGATTGATGCCAGAGTGTCACTAAGGACGGAGGGCGATGCCCGGGAGGGAAATCCTCGGACGTGGCTGTTGTAGATGGAGGCGGATGGTATGGCGAATACGGAGGGCGCATAAAGGCACGGCGTGAGGGTCGTTGATTGGCAGGGTGACGTTATCGGTGGTCACTGGTAAGGAGGACGGAAGGCCAGCGGAGGTGATGGTGAGGAGACTCGCAGGCGGGAGCGGAGGCGTGCCAGGTTCGATTGGGACAGTAAGGTTGGACGGCGCAGTCGCAGATGGGTCTTGGAGGGGTGACGGTAGAGGAGACGGAGCTGTCTGGTGAAGGGAAGCCGGGGATGGTGTCGGTGTTTCACTGGCGGACGAACGTGGGGAAGGATGCGTTACGAGCGTGGAAGGTGCGGACCGGAGGCGCCGGGTCCGCGATCGCGCACAACAATACGCTCGCCATGGTGGCGAGGAAGGTATTGGGGAGACCCAATTATAGTTTGCCTTGAGGAGGGCATAGTTGAGATGTTAGGAGTGATACTTCCGGTTCACGACTTCGAGTTAGTTGGTCAAGGCCTCATTAGTTGCGCGAAGAAGGAATTTTCTGCTTGAAGAGTATCCGCTGCAGCTGTGAATTGACGAAGGAGTGGAAGATCCGCCAAGGATTGCCGAAGGTCGGAAGAGGAGGAAGTAGGAGGATAGTCGTGATGGAAAGGGAGCGAGGGGGGGGGGGGGGGGGGACCGGGATCCCTTCCAGTACCGGAGGAATCAAAGGGTGGCTCCCGGCATTTTGTTGAGTCCGCCGGCCGAGTTGAGGTTCTGGGGATAGAAGAACACTTGCAGTGAGAGGCTGGTGGTGCGAATCTCTGAGTAACACGTTTAATCTTGACGGCCAACCGGATTGGTATACTGGACTTCTTCAAGATGCTGGGCGGTGCCTTGACGCCCGAGGTATTCGGAATGGCTGTAATGGAACCAGTGAGCGGCGGCGGAACCGAATAGAGGCGCCGGCCCACCTGCAACGTGGGGAAGGAAGATTGAGATGCGTCCGTGGGAGAGCGAGTAGTAGCCGGTTCGTAGGTCGAACTCGAAGTCACTATAGACGATCCCAGCGAGAACCGTATCCTCGATTTCGTAGTGGGGTGGGTGGTAGAGGCACCGTCGCGGACTGGAAGCGGGGGTGGTATGGAAGACCGCTTTCAAGGCACAGTGGTGGTCGCGGTTGCGTTGGAAGAGGAGCGAGAGTCAGCAGCGGATGCAGCAGCCCAGCACGTTGTCGACAGGCCCTATCCGTTCATTGTTTGGACTGAAGGTGATGCTTCCGAATTAAAGCCAAGCGTTTGGGGGAGAACGTGACACAAATCTTGCATCTCTTCTGTAAGCCATCGCAAAAGCGATGGCGCTGACAACAGGGATGAGGATTGATTCTGGGCTTTGGCAATGGAAAAGCAAAACCAGGACACTTGCACTTTGTTTGTGATGGAACGTTAATGGTCCCTGGCTGCAATGAAGGAGACCGCGGAGGCGCATGATGGAATCTTCTGACAATGAGCTGTCCGCCATGATTGAGGCGCGGCTGGCAAGGTTGACGGTTGGCGAGTGGCCGGTTCAAAATTTGAAAGTCCATCGGCGGCAGCCACAGAAGGTGGCGCCCTCTGGCGGGAGAAAAAGACGTAAAGCGGTTCTCCTCCCCGTGGTGGATGAGGACGGGAGAGGTGTCGGGAATCACGTTGAGTATTGCCGGTATCGCAGCATATCTGCCGTCCTCTTCTTTGTTGTACTATCGTTCCGATGTTAGTTGAGACTGATATTGCCACTGGTTGCATATTATGTTTTTTTTTTTTTTTTTGTATATGTATTTATTTATTATATAAATATTTTAAATTTTTTTTTTCAGTGAGTGAAAAGCTGAAGCAGCGATGGTGAGGGAGGAGGTGAGACGTCCTCGGTGCAGGATGGCAAGTCCAGCGTCTTGGTGAGGATGGCAGGTCCGGTGAGGACGGCTGAAGCGGTGGGAGCCAAAGGCGGAGGCGGTAAACATCGTATACCGGGAATGCAGACTGGGTGGCGTCGGAGGACCGGCCGTGGCCGCGGGGATAAGGACAAAAAGTCTGGAGAGGCCGGGCGGAGGATGGTGTAAGAGTCGTCCATGTGAACGGATTCATCACAGGCCAAGTCTGCAGCGTGAAGAGGAGAAGGTGAAGCAGGAGGTACCCCCACCCAGGAGGCGGGTTGTCGAAAAGACGGAAACAGAACCGGGAGCCGAAGGCCAGCAGGAGGGTGGAAGGCTGGAGATAAAGGTTGGTCAGTCCCCAGTGGGATGGAAACAATCGGTGACGGCTGAAGTGGAACCGGAGGCGAAGGGTCTGCAGGCGCTGGGTCATCCGAATGACAACAGGATAGCGAGGACGTGAACCGTGCCCCAAATTTGCGGAAGGCCCCACGTTAACTTCTAGAAGGAAAGGCGGCAGTGAGTCTTGACGGCGGCTGCCGCTAATGGTACAACACAGAGGGTAAAGCCGGTGGCCAAAATGTCCAAAATGCCGTACGGAGGCTTGGGAGAGATGGACCCGTGTGGGCGGACCGTGTTGCACCAGAGATGGGAAATGACCAGAAGAAGCGGCAGCATCTCCTAAGGGAGTGGTACGTCCCGTACCGGTCGCAGCGGAAGGACGATGGATTGGATCCATGGTGGGAGGGAGGGAGGGTGTGGGACAGCCGAAGCGGATCAGCCGGTTCAACGAAGATCCAGTGTGACTCAGGCAGGTTGCCTAAAGAAGAAGAAACCCAGGAACAGTCCAAAGACAGAGGACGGAGAAGTCTAACGCAGGGTGACCAGCGGATAGAACCCGTATCCAAGGAGGTCATAGCAGGAGCAGGGACGACGGCCGGATGAACCGGGATCGGTGATCCCCCGTCCCGGCTAGCGGATCGCCCGTATTGGAGAGGAGATGCGGCGGACGAGGCCTACTGTGTTTCGCCGCTAGGACGAGGGTATAGCGGACGGGAAGGTAACCACCGCGGATAGAAGGTAAGCAGCGGCGGATCGTCGGGAGTAGCTCAGGAGCGACCGCACGTGGCGAGCGCCCTAGGAGAAATGATGGTGACCACCGCTGCGCAGGGGCTTATATGGGCAAGCCCGGCGCATGCGTAGTGAAGTACGAGCCGGGCAGGGAAGGCAACATTTTCGTCGGCTATAAAAACAAAATATTTAGCTTTGTTTAGCCTTAGGAAGTAATTTGTTGCAGTGGGAGAAAGCGTTGGGCAGATAAGTCGGTGCCGTAAATTCCCTAGAAATCAAACATTATGACTGGCATGCTCTGCAACGAACTTTTAAATCTTAAGAACGTAATTTAACGATGTAAAATTAGCAGCAGGAAATACCACATAAATTCACATCAAGGACACAAACGCTGGCTAGCTAATTTACAACATCCCTCAAGTGTCTTATCAGGCTTCTGCTGTAATTAGACTACTTTTTACATCGTCGTCGTCTGCTCCTAACACTTTCAAACTTGAATTTTGCCGCCTTTTCTGAAAGGCGGAAATGCGGCTAAATTCAAGTTAAAAGTGGTTGGCGCAGGTGTGATGTAAAAAGTAGTCTAATAACAGCAGAAGCCTGATAAGACACTTGCGGGATGTTGTAAATTAGCCGGCCAGTGTTAGTGTGCGTGATGTGAAATGATGTGGTATTTTCTGGTGTCATACTTATAACGAATTGACGAGTAAGAAAAAGCCAAGAACTGAAATATCATTTGGCGCCGCTAAAAATTAATTAAGTGGTTCTCAGGAGTGGAGCTGACGCAAGCTGGCGGTGTCATTAATTTTTAAGTTTTATTCATGGTTTTTCAGATGCGAGCGATGGCGTTTTTACCAAACAAAACAAAATCAGTAGGTTATATATTCTTGTGGAGCACAATATCTAAGTTTTAATGACAGGATCAGCGTGTAACAGTTGCATATTCGATAAAAGTTATTCTTTAGATCTAACTTTTTAGTTGTTACACGCCTCTGAATGACCTTTAGATTCCTTTCGACGCAATCAATGTGAATGGAGCAGAGAGCTGATGTTGTCATCGGTTCCAGGATATTTTTGGTGAAAGTGCTGATGCGTGATTGGAATTTATTTTAGCCAATGTCATAAAAAACGTTTCGTGCGTTAAGAAAAAATCCATGCGAGCGCTCCCAAGAACTACTTAATTAATTTTTAGTGGCTTTAAGGAAATTATGCCAAGAATTTGAATATCATAACTGATTATTCCCAAAGTTTCCTTTCACATATTTTTAGCCATGACTGTACAAATAAAGTACACTCACGGCTAAAAATATGTGAAAGGACACTGTCACTCTCCGCCTTCCACTTCCACCTTTCATTCGTGAGGTTAACTGGCTACGTTTATAATTGCTGTGTCGGTTTCATTTTTAACGAATTGGTTCGGTTTCGGTTTTTTCACGAAGGAAACCTCGGTATCGGTTTTTCTCCATCCCCCCCCCCCAAAAAAATAAAAAAGTCCACCATTTTCATTAACATTATCCAGTAGACCAGTAGTTTTTCAGATAGAAAAAAAATTAAGCTACAACAATAACTGATCATTATTGCCACAATATTTTCTTCGGGAACATTATTTATTGAATATGGGGGAATAGGTCGCAAGGAAGGGAGGAACAGGTTACTTAACTAGCTACTGCTGCCAATGCATTTGGAAAAAAGGAAGGGGGGGGGGGGGGGCGCAGTTCTTAATGTTTGCGTATTCGTTGAGTTTTTTTAATTCTTTTAGCTACAACAAAAGAGGAAGAGTGGTTTAACTGTGCCATATCAAAAGTTTATTTAAAACGCAATGCACGTCTTAATTTGCAAGTTGAGATGCAGCAAAGTAAGTTTTTCTGCGTGCTCGGGGGCCATTCAGAACTTGACCATTGTTGAAGAATCCATTGTTGCTGAAGTGATAAAAGTGGCCGGTATGCTCTATAGCAAAAAAGTAACGACTCCGGGCCACGAGCTACGCTATGTTGACGTTTTGAGTTTTGATCGATTGTTTTGTCCAGGCATGCTATTCTCAAAAACGAGTGGAATTACGTTGTAGTTGCCGTTTTTTGAAAATGCTTTTTTTTTTTTAATTTAACTAATTGGAAAAAATGTAATTATAATTTTTATTCGGTATTTCTTTAATAGTCTAGATTAAAAAAAAAGCAACTTCAACGTAGTTATCGATGCGCCAGTCCTGGTGAATGACTCGCGAGGAGCGGTTTGTCAGCTGTTATCTGCTGCGCTGACCAAAATACTCGCTACGTTTGGGGAAAAATTTAACAATCACACTTGCCTAAATACCTTTAGCGATATTATTTGGTACTTATTGCTTAACAATACAAATGTTTGCACAGTGTTGTTAACTGAGTAATCACAAGCGAAACGAAATTCTTCCCGCTCATCGTTGTGGCAGTGTCCACGTTTGCTACCACCATTTTGGACAAAGACGTCGATTATTTCGTTTACGATATTATCAGAGATATTATTTTATTAATCATAGACAACGATTAGTTTGTTTATAGTTAAACATCCCTGCAAAGAGCCCAATTTTACCTGGGGGGAGGTCAAAATTGGTTTCTATTGCCTAAAGAAAATATACACTACCTGTAAATTTCATTGCATTCAGTTCCTGAGTGATGTTTACCCTGGAGGATTTTTAATTCTCGTATTACGCCCAGCTCATCAGCCAATCTGCGCATGCGCAAGCATATGCAGACCCTCCACAAATAGGGCTACGGCAAAAGCCAGCCATCTACTTTTCTTCTCAATATGTCAGTCATCGTGGCTGAGCTGTGAGAGAGCTCAGCCTGGTTGCTGGAGGACTGCAGATCTGGTCGAACCCCTGGAAAGGGGACCTTGGCAAAGTCCCCGCCAGGACTGCCGGCCAGGGTAGCGTGAGAGGCTACCATGCTCCTTCAGCGGCTATGGGATGTATTCTGGCTAATTCTGGACAAATCTTTCGGCCCCGACGATGATCGGAGGTTTCCTGGGTCGAATCCCCGGGCTGGCACCTCCCTTTACCAGATTTCTTTCTTCTCTCAAAAAATCTGGTAATGTTCAAAATTGAGCCAGTTCGGCCATACAAGCATTAATTGCTTCGGCTGACATAAGGCTTTAAATTTAAAAAAAAAAAAAAAAAAAAAAATGTGGTGACTCAAGAGGGGATGTTGGGTGGGTATTTACAAGTAGTGTATATTTTCTTTAGGCAATAGAAACCAATTTTGACCTCCCCCCAGGTAAAATTGGGCTTTCTACTTGCCGGTCAGAAAATATCCACTACCTGTAAATTTAATTGTAAATTTCAAGTGTTAATTGCATTTACACTTGACCTCGTCAGTATAGGTGGCGGGCACCATCATGACGGGTTCCCAAGGGCGTGAGCGGGGTCCCGGAGATTGTGTTGGGGACAGGATGATGGAACAGAATACTGTCGCACAATCTCAGCAGAAAGAGCCGCAAGGGCAACTGCAGTGGGAAGATTTTCATGAATATGTATTAAAAACAAATGGAAAAGAGAATTACCTTGGTAATGATGAGTGAAGGTGATTCAAGATTTTGATGGTGAGATTTAAGGTGTGGTGGAAAGAAGGAATGTCCGGTCACATAGAATTTCCTGTAGTGAATAACATGTGAAGGGTTATTCCGGCCAGGATCCAGATGAGATTGTTTTGATGGAAAACTTGTGAAGTGATTATGGTCTGGAGGTGAATGAAAACGAATAGCCCTTTGCTTTAGATCTGCAGGTGATGCATGGTAGTTGGCGGGCGCGTTGGAGAGAGAGTTTTCTCATTTCACTTTTGGCAGGTTGAAAGTAGGGCGCGTTATCCCATTGCCATATTTGGCGGGCAACATATTTTTCAGGAGGCATAGCCTGATTCGCCCTGATCCACTCTTGAGTGATGGCACAGTGTTCTTGACGCATGAGCTCAGGGAGTTTGGGTGGTGTAGATGGTGATTCGTTAGAAGTTGGTTTGATTATGGTTGAACCAATCTGAAGTTGTAAGGGGGTTGAAGTGGTTTGGGTTGAACGATGAGACTGTGTGATTTTAGGTCTGATTGGGAGTTGAGGCCGATGAATCTTGAAGATCGGTTGGCGTTGGACAGTGTTTGGAAGTGATGATAGTCGTCAGAATCTGGCATCCGCTAGTTCAACTCTTTGACGAAGGTGATTATTACACGCTGTTAAATTCTCGATGTTAAGTTTGTAGGCAGAAATGATTTTTTTTCAGCATTTTGCAAGTTTCTGTTCCAGGTGTTGGATATGAGATGCAACGGGGGCACAATTTTTCCTAAGGCGAGATTGTTCTTTAACATTAAGGCCAAGATGGTGACGAATTGCTTTCCGCAGAACTGACGAGTCACTGAAGGGAGTATTTAGTGGGCAAGATCCAATGTTGGAGTAAAATTGCGGGTTATTCATTGGAAACATATTAATGAACAATAAGTGAGAGTGGCGAACAGCTGAATGTACTCCCATAGGTTGGAAACAGCACATGATGTACGGCAGTCTGTTGGAAAGGGCAAGGTGGAGTCCAGGTTTATGAGGGACCGTAAGTGGCGGTGAGCAAGTGTGGCGGCATTGTCAGGAAGATTGACGAGAAGTCACAGGATGTATTGTAGCAGGCATCAGGTTGAAACGTCGGGAGGGATTACAAGCTGAAGGGGTGTATGCTCGAAGAGCAGTGAAAGCAGTGTTGGCGGTAAGATGGGCTTACGTGATTGATAATATGACGAGTAAGGGCATGAACATGGGGTAGGTTGATTTCCAAGATGCGTGGCGACCGTCATTTGAATCCAGAGAAAAGAATTGCAACGCAAAGCTGTTGACAAGTTGGCTGGTCGAACAGAGTTGCCAGAAAACCATTGTGGTTAAAGGTAAGGGAGATAATCGGACTGTTGGTCCAATGTCAAGATGTGGTGGATCAAAGCGGTGTTAGAGATGGGGTCAGCTAACGTCTTCAGGGGGGAGTGGATGACATATATGGCTGTCACACAAAACCAGACGATGTAGTCTGTCTTCATGTCAAGTAAAGAAGGAGATTTGTGAAGACGGTTGGGTTCTTCCATGACTCAGCATATGGATGTACAGCGATGGAGATTGGATTGTGAAACATCAGTGATTGTAAAGTGACCCGAATCAATGTGCAGTTATGGTGGTGTTGATGTCGGTGTAGAACCTGTGAGGCTGTCGTGGGCTTAGTGGATGAACTTCATGACCGAAAGGGCGATGACGGGTGTAAGTGATGTCGATTCAGTTGAAAAATGGCAGGAAGAGTTGCTGTCAACGGCAGTCAAGTTTGTGATGCATGAAATAGTAGTGTAGTGCATGGATGCTTAACGGCGGAGGTCACCTGGGAGGATCAGGATCAAACTTCACCTAACTGCCGGATGTAAGCTGCTGTAGTGGTGATGTAAGCCAGGGCATGGACAGCCTTGTTAGCCACTAGGTGCAGAACAAAGCGAGTGCAATGAAGCGGGCTGCAATTCAAGGACGTAAAGTATTGGTGACGTCGTCCGTGGTTCATTCAATACCGGAAGGGAGGCGATGTCAGAATCGTTTAATATGTTAAGGTAACATTTGATATGGGAGGCAAGGTTCCAGAACATTCAAGAAGTTGGGAGCGGGCTCCCGTGGCGATTGACTGACCGTGTCAGCGTCGGGTCGTACAAGCGGCGACGGTGACAGGCAGATGGCGGACCATGTAAAGGTTTAAGGAGCAGGGCACGAGCGCGAACCAGCGTGACGCCTATATAGTGCAGCACCACATGATAAAGGCCCGTGGTGGGTGTTGTAAGCGAAAAATCCATGGAAGCCCGGATTTCAGGTTGAACAACATGAGACGAGGCAGTGTAATGGATCTGTGGTGACATGAAGATTCCACATGCAGAAGTAGTGACGGAGAACACAAAGCATCGTGAAGAAGGATGTTTTCACAGTTGCGAGCGGACGCAATAAGCCCAAGTAGGGAACGAGCGCCAGAGGAAGGAGGTGGCACACAAGTGAACTGCGTTGTTGGAGAAGTTAACGTGTCAACGAGGGATCGACAAAAGCCGTGGATTATGATGGGTTGAGAAATGTCGATGCATTTAGATTGAAGTCGAGTTGAGGTTGAATTGCGTAGCCAAAGCCATTGAGATGCAGCAATGTCAAGAAACGTCAGGTGTGCGTTAGGAAGGGACAGTAAGCACGTCGGTTGAAGGTTAAGAGTTGCTGTCATAGACCAAAGTGAGGGATAGCAGGCACGTCGATAGAAGGTATGAGTGGCTGTCATTGACGAAAGACGAGGGACATCAGGCTCTACAATAGGGGGGATTTGTATGGCTGTTCCAGCTGAAAGATGAGGGACAGCAGGCACGTTGACAGAGGGTTCGAATGGCTGCTACAGACGAAAATGAGGGACAGCAGGCGTGTTTATAGAAGGTTGAGTGGTTGTCACAGCGAAGATGAGGGGCAGCAGGCCTATTGACAAAGGGTTAGAATGGCTGCTAGAGACGAAAATGAGGGACAGCAGGCATTGATAGAAGGTTGAGTAGCTGTCACAAGCAAAGATAAGGGACAGCAGGCACGTTGAGAAAGAGTTGAAATGGCTGTAGCAGACGAAAATGAGGGACAGCAGGCGAGTTGACAGAAGGTTGAGTGGATGTTCCAGCGAAGATGAGGGACAGCAGGCTCGTTGACCATGGGTTCGAATGGCTGCTGGAAACGTAAATGAGGGACAGCGGGCGTTGATAGAAGGTCGAGTGGCTGTCACAAGCGGAGATGAGGGACAGCAGGCACATGATTGAAGGTTAGGATGGCTGTTTCAAACGAATAATGAGGGACAGCAGCTTAGAATTGATGTGCAGAAAAGGAAGAATTCAGGTGAGAAGCATGTCGGTCCGACAAGGCTGCGGCGATGAAAGCAGAGGGATAGTAGGCTTTGACAAGCGAGGGACTTTATGGACATGAGGATTGGGTCAGGCTGGAGTCTGATGAGCGGTGATGAAAGCGATGAAAGCGGCAAAAGCGATGCAAGTGGTGTGACGCCATCTTGGATGAAAGTGACGAAAGAGGTGAAAGCGGCGAAAGCGATGCAAGTGATGTGAAGCCATCTTGGATGAAAGTGACGAAGGATGAAAGCGACGAAAGAGGTGAAAGTGGCGAAGGTTTATGAAAGTGATGAGCGGCAGAAGACGGCTGCAAGGTGCGTCGACGGGAAAGCGACGAAACTCGGCGATAGAAGCAGAAGTCGTAGGGGTGGCAATGATGCACAGGCAATCAGGCGGTAGTCACGACGGAGAGGCGATACGATGCGGGGAACACACGGAGGTCAGCCGAAGAGGTCGATGAATAACGGAAAGACGGCTTCATCTTGGGGTTTCGGCGAGTGCTCACGGGTACGGGATGAAAGCGTCGTGAAGGACTTTCGACGAGAATATGGGTGCTAGTAGATTCGGCACCATCTTGGACTTTCGATGAAAGCAAGGTGAAAGATGAAAGACTTTCGACGACAGCATCAGGTGAAGAAAGTGACAGGCTATCGACGAGTGGTCGTTTGGTGAAAGGCTTTCGATGAGAGGCCACATGGACGAAGGGCTTTCACGTTCGATCTTCAGAACGAAGGACTTTCGAGAGATTCAGATGTGATAGTCTCTAGGCGTAGGCTTCTTCATGGTGAAAGACGGATGAAAGACGAAAGCGAAAGATGAAAGTGAGTAACAGCGTGCGTCGCGGACGAGCGCTGGAGGAAAAGAGATGGCAGACTTTCGCCGTAGCCCTATTAACGGAGGGTCTGCATATGCTTGCGCATGCGCAGATGGGCAGATAAGCTGGGCGTATCGCGAGAATTAAAAATCCTCCAGGGTAAACAGCACTCAGGAACTGAATGCAATTAAATTTACAGGTAGTGGATATTTTCTGACCGGCAAGTAGAAACATATTTATGCAAAGTGGCCTCTTAACTCCTTCACATCTGCTATATGCTTAAAAAAAAAAAAAACGGTTTTTAAAAATCGTTCGTTTCGGTTTTGGTTTTTGAGTAAAAACCGAAACCGCGGTTCGGTTTCGGTTACCGACACAGCACTAGTTTAGAACAACACTAGTCAGGTTAGATTGTCAGAAGTTTATCTAACCGCAACCCCGTTTTTCGAAATTGGTCCACTGGAAACGGGTCACGACCCATCCACACCGGTAATGCAAATTTAACGCTTTGTAATTATAGATGGGTTACAAAAAAGTTTACTTCTTTTTTTGTCTGAGCAATGTGCTTGTTTTTCTGAGCACAACTGTTCCAAATTTGGTACAATAACTTGTTAATTTTATTTTTAGCTCATTCTCCGCAATCATCTGTTGGTTACGAACCATTGTTTTCAGTCCCACGAAATAGGAAATCCTTGATTCACATAGGTAAGAGGCAAATGGAACACGTGCTTTCAATGGCATGTCGTGAGAAATCATTGTACTCTGTTTGTACCAAAGCCGAGAATTCATACTGTTCCTTTGATTACAGGTGAAGTTTCAATGTTAAGTCTGGTCCTTTTCGTTATGTTCGTGTTGTCTTAATTATGCTTGTGCTCCGGTCAAGAGATTACACATACTTGCACACAGATAGCCAAATCATTAATGGACTGTCATCCTCGATACAAACTCGTCTGTACTGTTTGAATGCTGATGAAAATGGATCGCTTTTTCACTCGGCGCCTGATACTTCAAATTCGTCTGAGGTAACAACTACATACAGCTTTAAAGGCTTTTTAGTTACTGGTAATGAGAACCTATTCACGACCCCAGGATTACTTCCACAGTTTGAGAAACACTGGTTCGCATCCGGTTGCTATAGCTAGCTTCAGCTCATCATCATTTGCTTTGCTTATCAACAAACTTACACTACACGCACAAATTTCAAAGGTGCAGAAGGCAGAAACACAGTCTTTCTTTGCAAATTTTCAACAGTCCTAATACTTGTGGAAGTAAACACAATTTACTGTCTTCATCAGGCTTCCTTCACGTGCTACCTCGTACTCACCACTTGCGTGCGACTGCGCAAGTGGTGAGAACAAAGCAGCACATGAAGGAAAGCCTGATAAATACAGTCGACTGTGTTTACATCAACCAGTATTACGGCTGTTGAAAATTTGCGAAGAAAAGACAGTGTTTCTTCGTGGAAATTTGTGCGTGTTGTGCAAGTTTGTTGATAATGTTGAAGAACGTTTAAGTAAAACTCACGATAGTTTTTAGATTTGCTTTGCTGTGCGTACTCCTTAGACAGAATTAGACGGGTATATTTCCATTCGTTTCTGCCTGAACCACATCTCAGCTAAAAAGGAACAGATTGGCTTCTGATCAGCAAGCATGAAAAGTAATGGATTTCACGATAGATGGAAATTAATTTGTGTGTTTAATATATTTGTTTTAATAATTTTGAGCAGGATCAGAGGCCCGTTAAAAACTTAGGCCAGGTACAAAACAGACCCTAAATGTCCCTGCATTAATCTGGCAACAAGAACGGCAATTTGGAACACGTGACCGTCGACACCGTGAGCCAAGGTTGTGACACCATCAACTCTACATAAGGCAGCTGCGTCACAGACATGCCACCCAGATATGGAGACGAAGAGCAATAGAGCGTTTGAATTCTCATTCCTACATCCATCATCATTAACCAACATGTCAACTCCAGCTGAAAGTACAGACCATGCGGTAATAAGCAAAATGCAGGGTGTATCTGAGTTTTTGATTCGATAGGGTGTAAAGTCAGCAAATTCCAGGATGGGTACCGCAAATGTCTTTTTCATTATTCATAAATTACCTGTATCTGCTGTTCTCGTTTTTTTACGGCTGATCCAACATAATTAAATATGGAACTAAACCTGGAATTAAAATTTAAAATATTAGCACTTGAATTGCTTAAGTCAATGAAAAACTTAATCCATAAAGTTACATACCTTTTAACAGGATCCACAAATGCTTTCTGTGATATCAGAATCTATTAGAATAAAGACAACACAAATATTAATACGCATGTACCAAATGTCATCTGTGACGATAAGTGTACACACTGCTACTTTACACACAATAATGAGATGTGTCTATTCCTGTAGCTTCATTAAATAGGACCACGTAAAGTACAACATTCGGTTTACAGACACAAGTAGATACCTTAAATTAAGTCGGGTCAAAATTTTGTGCATGTATTTTGGTCCAGCCGCTTAAATTCATATTTCACCAAATTTTCATCCATTTTGGCATCACAATACACCATTTTAATGAGCTCGAAACAGGCTTTCAATTACAAGCACCTATTTAAAAAATGGAGATTCTACCAGAGAACTTGTTCTCACAGGAGAATCGAATTTCTCCGAATAGAATCCGACGAAACTGGGATGTCCGTCTTGCACTCGGAACCTTTGTACTTCACTTTGCATACTATCTATGCAAAAATGCGTCACTTGCTGTGTTCTCTCCTCCACTCACTGTCTTTTGCGGCTGCAAAGTAAACATAACAGTGTTTCATCGGATACTACTCAGAGAACTTCAATTTTTCTGTGAGAACAAGTTCGCTGGTAGAATCTCCATTTCTTCATCGTAGAATTCTCCTCACTGTGTTACTTAGGGGACAGATTAGTAAACATGGTGCTGCCAGCCTTATCTTATTAGGACAGCAGACCCCTTGGCTGCAGTCGCTGTAGCAACGACCCGGCCAGACCTGGCAGCAATTCATATTGGTATTGTGCGGCAAAAACAGATTCTGATGAGCAGTTCACCATATTCATGATTTGCAATGGGGTGCTCCATACCCCACTGATGCTCGAACGGCGTATGCTAGAACTTTCCCACTTTCCTACCCTCGATCGTACGAACTCAGTACTACCCCGTATAGTAACAACATTGTGGATGCAGTACCACTAGAACAAAGTAACAATTGTCCCATGGTAGGAATTTTTTAAATCATAATTATTAACATACATTCCCCTCATATACCGTAATTGATGTATGCCATCATAAATAACATCCTGCCAGAAATTTTGAAACGTAATGTGCACAAAACATGTTTATTTTCCATTGTTGTAGCTCCGAACTGGTTAGATTTTATTGTATTGTATTGAAATGCCATTGTCTAGTAGGCTCCAGGCACTAACACAATCCTGTCTCTACTCCCACACAACGAGGCGTATCTTGCGAAGAATACAATCCAAGATGGCGGCACCCATCATGAATTAATGAAATGGGGCGCTTGCACCTGATCGTTGACTGTACGAAATTACGTGTCCATACACTGAATACTTTGAATCCTGCAATTTAAACGAAGAGCACTGGTATCGTATTTAACTTTAAAGTTACAAATTCGCTTCAAAAAGTCGCATCTTCTTTTAATTCTATTCAAACAGAATTCCAAGGATGCATTGTGGTGTATTGGAGTTGCGCCGTTTATTCTGTGCGACCGGAAGTGTGGGTTCCAGTCATGCTATCGAAGCTAGCGTTCGTCGGCTTGGGCCACTTGCCCGCTTGCAACCGCCATGTAACGTGTAAATGTCCCGTCTTGTACGTAAGAAATACTTATAATGAATTAAATATATAAGAAGCAACATAATTCCTGGCATGGTTCCTCCAAGTTTACAACACGACAATTTTTTTTTAGTTTGATCTAAATTTATTTCATTCTGACATTTCAATTCCTTGTAAATATTACTGGATGACATGATAAAGATAACACAAATAAAAACATGTATCTAGTAAGACATTTCATTACAAATAAATTTTTATGTACATCTGTCGTACGTTTCTTCAAAAACATGCTAACTAAGAGCAACCACAAACTTAAATCATTAAAAAAAAGCTGATGCCTTAAGTTCAAAATTTTTAAGCTACAGCAAAAATATTTGGCTTAAATATTTGGCAATATACATAATTTAAGCTGTCATTGCAACAATGCAAATAAGAACGCATGCCGTTTGCTATGCAACGTGTCGCGTCGTCAATATTTACATTTCACAAATCAAGTTGTGTGGAGATGTGACTAGATGTTAAAGCACTGAAAAATAAAAGAGATTAAAACCCAGATGTAAATGGGTTATACTTTCAATAAAAAGACAGAAGTTTTAACTGATTAATAAATGCCGAAAGACTAGTTTGTTTATCAAAGTAATACTAAATTAAAAAAAGAGTGTTGACAAAAACTGTAAAATGTATATTTGAAAAATAATAACTAAAAGCCCAAATTGTCAGAATAAAAAATTTGACGGTTAAGGGTATTTAATATTTCTAAAATTGCCAACAATGGATATTTTATTCAACGGAGTGAGAAAAATTGACTCTAGTGTGCATATTGTATAACAGTTCACAAGCACTGAACTGTGAACATAAAGGACTGAATGGAAGTTTTCGTTCATATACAACAACATTTAAGTGATGAGCACGCAGTACAGACTTTTTGTACAGATGCCCAGGATTTTTCTACTTTTCATAATTGTGTGCAAGATACGAGAACGCGAATGATCATCTTCTAAATTTTGGCCGGGCAGACCAGATTTTTTTTGCAGTTCTTGTAGTATTTACATGAAGTTGTGCATTAAACCAGATGACCAAGTACACAGGTGGAATTTTTCACAGAACCAAAGTTTTACCCATGAAGGCTAACAGTGGGAGATCTTTACAATACAGAACAGTGAAATTGTGTGCTATAGGTGTTCTGGTCCACATAAAGCAAATGTTTGCAAATTTAAAGATGCCACGTGTCACTCCTGTTCAAAAGTTGGGCATATTTCTAAGGCCTGTAGGGGCAAGAAAAGGTTCAGTTCTGCTTCTTCAGGTAAGCATTTTGATGGTAGACTACATGTTGTTGATGCACAAAATGAGAAGGAAACTGGTGAGTAGAACATGTTTACAATTCAAGGTGATGCAAATCCTGTGTATGTCTCAGTTTATGTAAATGATGTACCAACTACTATGCAGCATGACACGGGTGCAGGTGTAGCACTTATTGGTGAGAGTAAATTTAATGCCTTGTTTGCAAACGCCACATTTAAACCTTCAGTGTTGCCAACTGGAGTTGTTTTGCGTACATACAAGCAGGATGCAATTCCACTGCATGGTGTTGCAATGGTTGATGTCAAGTATGAAAACGTGGTTAAAACCCTATCGCTGTATGTTGCAGTCGGGGGTGGTCCAGCACTTTTTGGTAGAAACTGGATAAATGCTTTTTCAAATAAATCCATTAGTGTGCAAAGGTGTTGCTGTTGATTTCATTGTTGAAAGAGAGGTTCAACCCGTTTTCTTCCGGTCGCACAGAATAAACAGCGCAACTCCAATACACCACATACATCAATGTATACGAACTTTACGAACCCAACATGAATTTAGTGCAATGCAACCTGAAATCCGTAACGCAACGCAATCATTTATTTTGCAACACGAACAAGCAAACTGAGTCATTCGAATACAAATTTTACGATTCTACCACGACTCCATGCCAACATTTTTAGCTCCACACCACAACCTACATCATGCACCCAATCAAGATTTTTAACATGTCTGTAACAGGACTAAAAGCAACTGAAAGCAGTTTTTTACCCAATGAGCGCCTTCTATCGATTTTTGCCCAACAATTGCATTAAGTCGGGGAAGCTGCAACTATAATTCCGAAAGCACGCATGCTACATCGCATGACCTTGCAACTTCAACTTTGGAGCCAGGCACTGCCATTCTCAACGATTCAAACGGGTAGACGTCAACACCACGACCATCACTCCCTCACCTCAAATAAAACCCAGTACCTGCATAGAAACTGACACATAGCAACTAATACGTGATTTTACATTTTTGCACCCTGGCACAAGCAGCCATCGCAAGGCACTGCTCTGCAAACCTACACTTGCCTATGCAAGAATTCCACTGACATCGCAGCAGCTGTGCTACACGGTCAGCACTACAGCAACGTCTTCAGCAAAAATACACGTTCACCACCATAGGATAACAAACAATAGTTCGTCCCAGAAAGACTCGAAAACAAAAAGATGAGGAAAAGATGGGAGAAGTGACAATACCAGAGAAGGGGTCTACAAAGTTCAATGCAGAGACTGTGATGGCGCCTATATCGGAGAGACAAGAAAAGGCGTTAGAAAGAGAGAGGGACAGCACGTAGCGAATGTGAGGAAAAAAAAGAAGACAACAGCATCATAGGGGTCAAAATATTCGGATGCACAGGGGAAAATTGCACTTTAAAATCACACTTTGCACTCCAGATGCAGCTCTTGAGAGTGCAAAATTGAACGCCGAAATTGAATTTTTCATTACTTTTGATCGCTCTAGCTACAGACTTGCGGTTTGCGGCATTTTAAACAGATTGGAAGTATATTTCCAGTGACACCATTCTTCCCTAACAAAAAAATACTGCAGTTTTTACCTTAAAAAAACTGCAGTTCTAAAGTGCAATTTTATGGAACACAAACTGCAGTTTAAATTACTGCAGTTTATCAACGAAACTGCAGTTTCCCAAAACTGCAGTAATTAAGAATAGCAGTTGTCTTCCATAAAATTGCACTTTATGAAACTGCAGTTTCTGTATAAAAACTGCACTTTATAAAACTGCAGTTCTGCATAAAAACTGCACTTAATGAAACTGCAGTTCTGCATAAAAACTGCACTTAATGAAACTGCAGTTCTGCATAAAAACTGCACTTTATAAAACTGCAGTAAATTAACAAAAATTCAAGTCACAGAACGACAGTTACTGTGGAACGTTTTTTTTATTCAGCAATCTAATTCGCATTAGTCTAGGTTATTATCTTATACATACAGCCTATTTCACTTACCTTACTGATCCTAGCTACTCATTATGGTTTACTTACAAGATTGACATGTGTGAATCAACCCTATATACCTACTCACTCGTTAAAATTAATAAGTATGGTTGTTGTATTTGTATTTTAATTATAACTGCTAAAATAAAGCAGTGTTGATCTTCATTTTAAACAATCAATTGGCCTCTTTTGTTTTACACTTTGCGAACTCCATTAAATTTAATTAAAACTTTATCATAATTTAGGAAGTTTTTAAAACTTTAAATTTAACAGCAATTCCAACTGCTAGTAAACTGCAGTTTTATGTAAAAACTGCAGTTTTATGTAGGGAATGCAGTTCCAATCCACAGAAAACTGAATTTAAAAAATACTTTAAATACTTTTCAATATTAATAATTAAATCAGTTTAAAAAATTGTAATTATCATCATCAAAAAGTATTCAAAAGTACGGTAATCTTAAAATTCAGTAGTCTGTAGTTTGGAACTAAATTTTCTGTGTAAAACTACAGTTTACTAACAGTTGAAAGTGTTAATTTGCGTCTGGTCTAATCTAGCAGTAGCTAAATCTAAACGATTAATAAATCCTGTGATCTGAGACAGGATTATTCATAAGCTACATAGCCAGTTACCTACCTTAACATGAACAATCAGTTCATTAAATCATTTAAAGAATTGTAATTATTAGCATTAAAAACTATTTATAAGTATCTGTAAAATTCAGTTGCCTGTGGTTTGGAATTGCAGTGTCTGTGTTTCTGTGTAAAACTGGAGTTTACTAGCGGTTGGAAAAGCTATTCGCTCATTAAAACGTCATTTAAAAGTGAAAGCGGCCCTTATAGATTACAACGGTACATCTGCTTTAAAAAAATTGATGTTAAATTGTAGTTTTAAACAGCATTTAGTGGGTTGGAAGAGGATTTAGGGTACATGCAATCTTGGTCAGCAACTGTTTTCCAAAGTCGATTAGTAGGACCTCATAAAAGTGATGGTGAGGCAGGGACTACTGCAGCATGAATGGGCAAATTGAAAAATTTGTTAAATATGCTCCTTCATATAGTTTCTTCTCTTCATAACTGAAGTTACCATCCACAAAAACCTCACTTAAAACCAGTAACTGTATTAAACTGCATTTTCAGTCTATAATCACAACTGAAAACTACAGTTTAACTTGTAAGCTGCTGTCACAATCTACAAGAATTACAGCAGTAGAACAATGTCATTATATATTTATATATAAACTGCTACTATTGTTGACGAAGGCTAGTCTTGAATTTAGGATTCTGATTCAGAAACTGCACTTCTGGAATGAAACTCCAGTTCCAGTATACAAGAACTACACTTGAAAACTGTAGTTTTAACAAAAACTGCATGTATGTTCTATTTGAACTGCAGTTCCAGTCTATAAGACGTTTTCCACACAAACTGCAGTTGTGTAGTGAATTGCAGTTACACTGTACGAGAACTGTAGCTGATTACTGCACACTTACACAGAATGCAGTTCTGTCACAGAACTGCAGTTCCAGTCTACAAGAACAGTAGTTAAAAACTGCAGTTGATCACAGAAACTGCAGTTGTGTAGTGGCACGGGAGTTAGTCTTCACGAGCTGGAGATGAAAATTGCACTTCGTCACAGAAAATATTTCAAGTACTGCACTTGAAGACTGCAGTTTACATAAAAACTGCAGTTCTGTAATGGAACTGTAGTTTCCACACAAACTGCAGTTAAAAATCTACGAAAACTGCACTCTATTACAGAAAGGCATTTTAAAACTGCAGTTTTCACAAAACTGCAGTTCTGTACAGAAACTGTAGCTGAACCTACAAGAACATCAGTTAAAAACTCCAGTTGATCGCAGAAACTGCAGTTGTGTAGTGGCACTGTAGATAGTCTACAAGAACTGCAATTGAAAAGGGCACTTCGTCACTGAAACTGCAGTTCTGTCATAGTACTGCAGTTAACATTCTTAAGTACTGCACTTGAAGACTGCAGTTTACACAAAAACTGAAGTTCCATAACGGAATTGCAGTTCCAGTTTATAAGAACTTCAGTTGAAAACTGCAGTTTTCTACACAAATTCCACTTCCTCATACAACTGCAGTTCTCTCATAAAACTGCAGTTAAAATTTTCAAGTACTGCACTTAATAACTGCAGTTTACACAAAACTGCAGTTATGTAATGGAAATGCAGTTCCAGTCTATAAGAACTTCAGTTGAAAACTGCAGTTTTTCACACAAACTTCAGTTGTGTAGTGGAACTGTAGTTACAATCTACAAGAACTGCAGTTGAAAATTGCACTTTGTCTCAGAAACTGCAGTTCTCTCATAGAACTGCAGTTAAAATTTTCAAGTATTGCACTTGAAAACTGCAGTTTACACAAAAACTGCAGTTCTGTAACTGAACTGCAGTTCCAATCTACAAGAAGTGCAGTTGAAAACTGCAGTTAGTCACAGAAACTGCAGTTGTGCAATGGAACTGCAGTTACAGTCTACAATAACTGCAGTTGAAAACTGCTCTTTGTTACTGAAACTGTAGTTCCATAAGAGAACTGCAGTTAAAAGAGTAAAAACTGCAGTAAAGTGCAGTTTTCATGGGAAAACCTGCAGTATTTTTTTGTAAGGAATTTCCAGAAAAGTTAAACTCCATTTGTTACTACATTCGGTTACACTATGGGTATAGGTTTTTCAGTTGAATAGTGAAGTCAATTTTAAACAACGTGCAGGAAAAAAGTACTTATTACTGAGATGCTGAATGTTAGAATTTTCAGTGGCTATAAAATCCAGAGTTGTTTTACATTTTGGTTTTGCACTCCCAAATACTTTTCTTGCAACCCAGTAACAGATATGGGGTAAGGATGCACTGATGTGCTAAAACACAGATTCCTATGTCCGATTCCGATGTAGAAAAATCATCGGCCAATATCCGATTATGGGTCCAATGCTTAAGAAAGTAGTGAAACTACGTTACATTTTTCATGGAGCCAAAAATAATTAAGCCGAGTTTGCAAATAAACTTTAAAATTTCTGTACGCCTAAAATTCAGCACCCACAGGTAAAAAATAGGCTTATCTGTGATGAAAATGATTTCATAAAATTGTGGATATCCGATGTTTTAACATCTGAAGCCTAAAACTGATCCGATGCTCCGATAACCGAAATAGCCAAAAATTGCCGATTTCCGATGTCCGAAGCACACATCGGTGCAGTGCACCTCTAATATATGGGGTGCAAATTTGCACCCTGATCAAAATCTGGAAATTCACTGCATGGAATCAAAACATGAGATTGAGTGGGAGAAAGTAGACACTGGTGATGTCAAACTCTAAAAAAGATCAACATCTGAGATGTTTAGCATTGATTGCAATCAGAATGCATGAGATGGGAGGAGTTTCAATAATGAATATACAAGGACCATCGTATCCCAGGGTAAAAAACATCATTGGAAGGGACCAAAAGACGCAGCTGGGAAAGACGTGACGAGCTACTGAAAGCGCTACCCACGAAATACAGGTGCCACAAATTGCGGCGGTTACAAGTTCGAAAGCAGACGATGTAAAACCACAGAGTGACAAACGAAAACTTTTGTTGAAGTGTCTGAAGAGGGTGGCAGCTATCCACTGAAAATTAGCAAGACAGTGACTGTGTCTTCAATGTGAATTATGAGCGGTAAATATCAACATGATTTTCGAGATCACGACTCGAATTTTGACGAAAACATTCACAGTAGAACAACGAATAAATTTATTGGTAGGGAAAGAAGTTAAGCACTTTTTAAAGCTGACTGCTTGTAAGTTTAGAGCTTTACACAAAAAAAAAGAAATATGGTTAGGCCACATAAAAAAAGAAAGTTGGTTCTCGGGCATTTTTCTCAAAAAAATCCGTGCGGGTGGGCAGAATTATTTTTTTTTATTTTTCAACCATATTTTTCCGCACATTTTGGGGAATTTTTTTTTAGTTTGGATAAAATGAAGAATACTGCCTCGTAATGCTTCGTTCCATGTGTCCACACAATTATTTAACGACAAGAATGGTAATTTTATTTCAATTTCTCATTTTTGTTCTGTAATTGCTATTTTTGCCCCGTCGTTTTTTTTTATTTCCTGTCAAAACATCGGTGCGGGAGGGCATGAGAACCAAGGCCACTTAAATAAAGACAGTTGTTTCTCGAGCGTTTTACGAAAAAAATTGACGCGGGCGGGTGTTTTTTTTATTATTTATTTACTTTTTTACCATTATATAGGGGTTGTAATTTAAACTTTAATTTCATTGAAATTTTAATTTGATAACTGCAGACCTTACCTCCTTCCATTTATAACCACAAAACCAAGGTTCTAATACTAGTTAGGGATCGGCCGATATGACTTTTTACCTATACGATACGATACCGATGAAGGGTAAACCGATCCGATCTGATCCGATACGAAACCGATACAGATGTCTATACCGATAATAATAATAACAAATCACGACTATAAGTTTAAATTTTATACAAAAACTGCAACTTCGGTTTCTGGTGTTGCTTGGGTTCCAACTGTTGAGATGATAAAAAATGTTCTGTGCAGCAATAACAGTATTTTTATTCTTATTCCTACATATGGCTTCAGTACATTCATCTTCTCAGTTAGATTTTAGTTGGTTGTTGTAAAACTTACAGCGTCAGATTCAGAACCATCAAATGCTACATTTTCATTCCAAACTGAGCAAATGGCTTTGCCTTTTTCACTTGATTGTTGCTTTTGCCGTGCTTGGTGTCAGTTTTGCAGGGAAGACGGTTGCATTTCTTGGCATAACAAATATCTGTATCGGAAGCCTTATAGTGGTCCGATACCAATATTGCAAAAATACCCATAAATACAAATTATACCGATACCGAGTTCAATATCGGACTATCCCTAATACTAGTTGGTCCAAAATTGTTGCGTGCTGCAACAAAATATCAGAATCCAGAACTTTTCGTAAATGTTTTGCCAATTCTGACTTGTAATACCCCATAATTTTTTTTTATTTCACATGGCAGATAACACCCTCGTTCATTTAACGTATTAAGGTGAGGATCTACATACATCACATTGACCAATGCCTTGATAAAGTTTGTTCCAGCTGTGTGAACCAAAGTATTATTAAAACCTAGTTTAAAAGCTTCAATCCAGTCAATAACAGCATTGTGTAGTTGAAATTGATCAGTGCGCCAGTGTGCCAAAGACTGGTAAATGCTGTGTTCGACCACTAGCTTTTAGTACGTCAAAAAAAAATTTTTCAGGAACAGTTTCCTTAGTTTCTGGTGCTTTCACTTCTGGCTCTGTTATGAAATATGTAATGTACCGTCCAAAGTCACCAACAATGTCCAATAAATGTGTGTGTGGGAAAATACGATCACCGCCGTCTTTCGTCTTGGAATTAGCCACGTGTGCGGTAACATTGCATTCGTCAACATTCAGTCCTTCCGGAAGCACAAAGCTATCAGTTGGATCCAATGTTTTGTTTATGATACGCTGGTAAAGCTGCAATACGGTGCAATTTGTTCCGTAGCCGCCTAACATGCTTGCAATCGTAAAGTAATCTGGTGATCCAAGACGGTTCTAATAAATAAAAAGTGGAAACCAAACCGAGCAATACCAAAAGCTTTAGCTTAGAGTGTCCACGATTGGCTTTAACCCAGTCGCGTGCCAAGCCAAGAGCCAACCAACGCACGTGATGCGTTGCATGACTCGACCAAGCAGCGCCGCTGTCTTTTAAAGAATAGAGATAGAAAGAAGCGCCAATAGCATTCTGAGGGAAAACTGAACAGGAACGGGTGACGTCAAAAATTTCCCATCCAGCATTACTCTTAATGCAAGGAAGTTGTGACGTTAGCGTGTTATAGCGCCTTAACCGGAAGTACAGTTTTGTACTCGGAAACTAGGCTATTGGTGCTTTTTAACTATCTGTATTCCTTACTGTCGTTGATCGCTTGTTGTCCGGTTGCACACGTTTTTGCAGTGATAATCGCCTACACACCGTTCATTTTCACAAATCGACGTAGGAAATCGATGAATTACAAACACTCGCACAAAAAAAAGAGTCCGGTGAATTCAAAATTTGTTAGAACAGATAGTGAGTTGACATTTCCGGTTGCCGTAAACCAAAAATAAAAGGTCGGTGTGGGGGGGTTTGGAGTCCGTGCGGCGGGGCTTGAGAAACAACTTCTTTTTTTCTTAATGGCCCGGGGCTTGAGAAACAACTTCTTTTTTTCTTAATGGCCCAATTTTTCTTTTTTTAATGGCCTTAGTTAAATAAAGCAAATGATAAAATAAAAATCCTGATGCTTAAATTTCCAACCTGAACCATAAACCAAACAATTTTATTTATGTTACCTCCCACATTAATCATAAAAATTATTGGTCTGGAAGCAGTGTTACGAAATGGCATGCATGTATTATCATTATCAAGGATTAGACGACGAAATTGATACAAACACGTACGGAAATTTGAGGCAACTTTCAGCAACACAAATCCTACTGTAATACTTACAATGATATTCATGAGAGGGAATTTACGTACCAAATAAACATTTTACAGCTACCCAACAATAAGCTTCACCTTCATGAAGAACACCAAGTTAGAAGTCTAAAAGATTGTAGTAAGAATGGTTGCTAAGCCGAGATATCAGCAGTGCTGAGTATTGTTGCTTACACTGGCTGTTTCGATCCGATTTTGTCGAACCGATTTGCGCTGATTTACAACTAAAAAAAAACCTACTGATTGCCTATTATGTTGAATATTATAGCAACATTAAAATCAATCTACACAACCGTCTACATAGTTAGTTTTCAGTGTTATTAGTTTTACGTACATATTCAAGCTGTTAATGGATGCTACGACAACTGCTTGCTACTTTTGAATAGCGTTTTAGGCCAGAGACGGCCATCACCTTCTGTAAATGAGCATGCGTTTGATTGTGGCTAAGTACCCAAAATCCATTCGGAAAGCGAAATCTCCTGACACACGGGCATTAAGCAGTGTTTGATTAAACAGGATGGAAAGCCGAATGGCTTAAGAAGGATTAAATAAATATGGATGCAAACCTATTTATTTGCCGTGTTTGGCCGTGTCAGTATGTTCAGCATAGAACTTAAACTTTTGGTTCCAAAGGTAGTGGGTTCCATTCCTCGCTCAGGCAGTCAGACATTTAAGTCCAAAAGGCAACGTAAATAGGTTTGCATCCATATTTATTTAACGCAGTGTTTGTACACATCCGGGAAGCAACAATCTTCAAACTTGAAAATTTTAATGTATTTGGTATGTACCTGGGAAGCCAAAATCTTTAAACATACAAATTAAAACATAGATGCATCCGTGATGAAAAAATATTGACGCCTATAAGTTTGACATCAATTGCACACACCCAGGAAGCGAATATCTTTACCATACAAACTTGGCTTAGCAAAAAACCTACGTAAGAGGTGGAATGAACAGTGAATGTAGATATAAACAGCTATGTTTAAGTTTTACAGTTTAAGTTTTATTATTACTCAGAGGCCACGTGGAAAGGAAGCAACAGAAAATTGATGAATCCTGCTAATTACCGACCAAATCTTTCTAATTACGGACCAATCGTTCTTGCTTGTGTTTGTTGTAAAGTTATTGAAACAATTATAAAAAATGAAATGCTGGAATATATAGATGAACATAAACTACTTCATGATGACCAAATCGGGTTTGCAAAGGGTCGATCGACTTGTACACAGCTCTCATGTTCCACTTGATTTTTGGACTTCGGCAATGGACCATGGCATCCCGGTTGAAGTGATTTATTTGGACTATTTCAAGGCATTCGATTCGGTTGACCATAGATGACTGTTGCTGAAGTTGGAAGGGAACGGATTTAGAAGTGACCTATTTAAAAATGTCACATCGCTTACTTTGAAAATTCGAGTCCATGTTTACGATTTGTACGTTTAGATTTCAAAGTAAAGGATATTTACCGTTCCAATATCCTTGATCCTTGCAAGGATATTAGAACGGTAAATATCCTTTACTTGAAATCTAAGCGTACAAAACGTAAACATAGAAGTGACCTACTTGCTTGGCTCACCGAGTTTTTGACTAGTAGAACCCATTAAGTTGAGGTTGAGCGAGATACCATCAGTTACCATTCCTGTTACCAGGGATCATTTTAGGACTTTTGTTATTTGTCATATTTATTAATGATCTTAAATCTTCAATAAAAATATTATATTGAAAAAATCTGCTGATGAAGCAGTTTGGCATTGTCGTGGACGATGACACCCATACTTCATTGCAAACTGAACTTCATAACCTGCATACGTGGTTCTGTAAGTGGAATCTCCCCTTGGCTGAACACAAATGTGAGGTTTTTCATTTGGGGAGAATTAATTTTTCTATCGACTACTTTCTGTAGGGTTGCAAGAAACCAGGGATCGAACGGATACCGTTTTGCCGGATCCGGGTCGGTTTCGGATAATTTGATGTCAGTGCCGGATCGGTTCCGGATCTAGGTGCCGGATCCGGACTGGTACCGGATACCGGGTAATTCACACACAAAAACGAAATAAAGCCGTTTTATTTTTTCCCCCCTTATAAGTTACAGCTATGGTGTTAATTTTCGCTTTGTTTCACATTATTTTCTTACATTAAACACGTAGAAGTCTTACGCTATTATGAGTACCAGTATAGTACAATTGCATGTAGGCTACAGAACTGTTTTTGCAATGTTGCTAAATTCTGCAAATTTATTTGAAACAAACAAAGCACTCATTAGGTTAAACAGTCGGAAAACATTTTTCTAGTTAAAGGATTTCTCATTGAATAGCCTACTGCTTCATTTCGAAAAATAATTAGCAAAATGTTGCAATATTTGTGAAACTAGTATGTAGTCGTCTTATTTATTTTAGATTAAAATTATTGAATTTTGGCTGCATTAAAACAAAATCAAAATCACAACAGGTCTTTTATTTACAGCTTTAAATTGCTTTCGTTCCGTTTTGTATTGCGCACAGTATAACAAAGACCGAAAGCAAAAAAAAAGAACGAAACTAACATAAAAAAAGCTGTATTTTTTTTTTTTTTTAAATTTATGAACAAAACTGTCTTGACTCTTGCAACATGGAAGTCATCTTTGGCTTATCATGCTGTTATTTCTTGCTAGTTTTTGATGTCATTAAACCGTCTTACTTTTTGAATTTAACCCCTTGGCATCCAAACCGCAATTTATCGCCACTTCAAAACCGTTTCTAAAACTCCTGATGCACTCTCGATTCAAAGCCCCGTTTGCAAAGAAAAACCGCCATTGCATACAACGGAGGTGTAATTCCGACTGAATTAGGTATTTTGGCACGCCTATTTTGGATTCATTTAATTTAATATCATCTTTTAATTACCTGAATTAATGTTTTTATTGGCCGTGTCATCAAAATTTATGTGAAATTGCTTTTGTTTGCAAAAACTAGACCTTGGTTCAAGCTGTCGTAACTCAACAACGCAACAAACGGCCGCCATCTTGGTCGCGTTGGAAAGCTGGGATTCCCCGATTCGCACGTGTATTGCATGTGATCACTATCGCGACAGGGGGCCAGTCGCAAGTGACGTCACGCGAAGCGAGTCAAGGTCACAGCCACTGAAGCTATTTGCGGACAGCCGGCAGAGAGTGGTAGCGCGATGGCGGCCTTAAACTATCACCGATAGCGAATATAAATTAGGAATAAAACAACTTTAAACTACTTCTACGGTATTAAAAACTTAAAAAAAGGATTTCGGAAGCCGTAAACAACGCTGTATTGGAAAAATAACCAGAGGACCATCGTTTCAAGGTATCCCATGTACTGCAACGGAAGATGAATATTTTCGTAAGCGCATTACGTAGTCGAACTTCAACTTTTTTTTTTAGTTATGGAGACCTAATACGATTATCCCAAGTATATTTTTGTGCACTAATTTACACTAATGTACACTAATGTACACTAATTTATTAATTATTACAACTGCAATTTTTTTTATACACGTAGATCGCTTAGTTATTTTACGTCGATTTATTTTACCGAGGCATGCAACATGTTTACGGCAACATGTTTTGGTTGTGTTGCAACTGGTATTCGGCTCAATATAATGGCCGGATCCGGATACCGCATTATCCGGCGCCGAATCCAGATATATCCGGACTCGGTCGATCCCTACAAGAAACTAACCGAAACATACTGGAATATGCGAGCCCGGCATGGTCTCCTCACTTGCTTAAGGATATTGACCTAATCGAGTGCGTACAGCATAGTTTTACTAAGTCATTAATTGGTTTTAAAGACTGGTCATATAAGCGCATGGGTAGGTTGGGACTTGAAACACTCGAACAATGTAGGCTCAAGGCAGACTTGTGCCTAACTTATCTACTTTTGCATAGTAAATTAAAGGTGGACTCCGAACCCTTCTTTGAGCTTCGTTTCGGAAATCGGACTACGGGATATTCTTGGCGGCTTGTGGCACCTGCTTTTAGGACGTACATAGACTAAACTAAGACAGTAAAGTATAGGCCTATTAATTTACAGAAAACACTGAAAAAAAAATTAAATGATTTCTTTGAGCTATAAGGTGTTCGGCCAATAATTGTTTTGTAAAAGTGTTAGGTAAGGTTTGTTACACCATTAAATTCCTCACATATTGACACGTTCTGTATTATTTATTTTATTAAGTTATGTTTCGATATCGGCATTGGCACCGGCATGGCATCGGCGTAGTATCGGCACATGACCAAAAGTACCGGTACCGGAATCGGGTAAACAAGCACCGGTATCGAACCGGTATTGAGAAAAGTGGCACCGACACAGCCTTAGTAACAAGTCATTTGCCAGATGATACACATCACTTCATCCAATATTACATTTCTAATATACAGCATCTTAGTGGCACAAATTCATTTTCTAGACCAAGTTTTACATACCAATTCATTTGTGTTTTGATCCAGCTGGCATACAACGGAATGGTATTCTTCTGCCATCACACGAAGTCGGCAGTCATAGTGACACAAAGGGCTAGATGAGAGAGTGGACGTGAGCTTCTGCTCATTCTTAGCCAACTCTGAAACGTGAAAAATCGTAACCATTTAAAACAAGACAACAGCATGGTCAGCTGAGTGAATCTTGCTTCACACGTTTCATTGGATTTAGGCTGTACAGTAAATTGGCTGAACTAAAAATTTGCACAAGGTGTATGAAGATAGGGTAGGATGGCGGCTGCAGGTTCATTTGTGTTTGGTCACATCTTTGCATTAGGTTGATTGTGATGGACTCAAGAGTCGTAAGGTGGATCGAGTGGAAAGACACCAAAGCCCTACTCGAAACACCACCAAGAACAACCAGCTAAGGGCTCTTGATTGAGTCTATCACGATCAACCTAATGCAAAGATGTGACCAAACATTAATGAACCTAAAGCCACCATCCTACACTAACATCATGCACCTTGTTCACCCAAAGCTAACAGACCAACTGGGAAGAAGAGGAAATTCAAGGCCAACCTTCCTCGGTGGAGGCATTAAAAGGATCAGTGGAAGTGAGCAACCGTGCCAAACGCACCAGTCACAAGAAAAAGAGCCAAATGTAAGAATAAATCTAACTGAATAACAGCAAAAGTGAACATCGACTGAGCGCATGCTTGTGAACGATCATCTTGAATGTAGCCTAGCAATGATCAGCATAATACAAATTTGGTTTGAATGAAACATTTTGTTGCATAAAGTACTATACTAAGCTCCATAACGTTAACAACTATAATTATCAGCACCACTCAATCAAACAACTCACCAGCTAGACATTCAGTGCATTTCTTCATATCTTTATGCAGTTTTTTAGATGTATCATCCAGCCTGAAAGTACAGTGTAAGAGGTTACTTTGTAATCTGAAAGTTTTTAACACTCTTCAGTACTACAGGAAGAGCAGTACTCTCCGGCCTACCAAAATAATTTTGGGGGAGAAAATGACCCGTGGCAGGCTTAAAAATTGATAACTCCAGAACAACCCTGAGCTAACTTCAAAAACTTCAGTATTTTTAAGCATCTACAGTATGCCTCCAATTTAAAAAAATGTGAATGGCTATCGCTAAATTTAGAACCAGCCAGTCAATAGTCAGCTTTCCACAAACAGCAGGGCCGATACTTTAGACTCAAGGGCTCAAGCGACAGCTACTTCTGGAATAAATTATCGACCCATAGTACTCAATGGGTTAAATGAAAACAAAAAACATCATTGACAGGAAGTGTTGGTGTCTACTGCCTCAAATAAAAATTTCCCGGACATGATACTTATTTTCTGCAAATTTATCTGCAGCACTATTTTATTTTATGCGGCAAATAATGTAAATTCTGCTCTTAAACGTGTTGGTTACTTGCTTCTTTTGGCTGTTTTTGTGTTGCCTGTATGTGGGGAAAAGTGAGAGCAGTGACAAACGAAAAATTTTAGCTGTGGATGCCATCAGTTGTTCAGAATCTGCATCCTTCTGCATCCTTCTGCATTTGTTGACTTTTAATTTTTCTGTGAAAGTTCTCAGAATCACAGAATCGCAGAAAGGTTGAAGCCTCAATAAGACGTTTCCCTTATATGCGGAACATTCTTAAATCATCCCACCCATACATGTTAATGGAAAGCAAGCAGGTCAAATTCTTTAAACGGTGCATCCTGTGATTTCGGCCACTGGATGCGCAGATTCAGTGACTGAGTCCAACAAAAATCACTGTTTGTCAGCCAGTGTGCGCAAAAATTGGATTGAAGAAATTTTAATCCGTGAAAGCGTTTCTTAGCCAGTGTGTTCGAAAATGGGAGTGGGAGTGGGAGTTGGGAGTGGGCAGCGTGGAGTTGGGAGTGCGGTTGGGGAGTAGGAGTGAGGGGTTGGGAGTGGGAGAGGGAGTGAGGGGAGTGGGAGTGGGGAGTGGGAGTGGGGCCGGGAGTGGGTCTGTAAACTTAATACATGACCAGCCCCGAGCGTAGCACGGGCTTCCTCTAGTAAAAAAGAATAAATATAGTCAAGCACAATTACGATAGCAGACTTACGCATGGCGTCCAATGTTACTTGTTACTATCTTGGGCTTTGAATGAGAAAATTAGTTGTGTATTGTTCATTTAACACCTCTCCCTACCCTCTATGGCACACCAGACCTTAATCCTCTGGATTTTTTGTTTGGGGATCCCTCAAAGATTTTGTTGATGCTACACCAGTTCCTAATCTACAGACGCTACACGACCGTATTGCGGATAGTTGAAACATGATTTGGGGCACCACTGGAACGTGTTTGACAATCCCCGATATGACGCTGTGAAGCATTCATTGCTTCTCGTGCAAGGCCACTTCGAACACCTCATCTGACGAACACTACGGCAGTAGTGAAATTGAGGGAAGTACGATTTCTGTATGGACTGTTCTTAGTACTACTGCTACTAAATTCTTGCTGTTACTGTGCAAGGAGTGTGACGAAACATTTCAGGATAATGTATGTTGCTGTTGCTTTTACAATGTAAATCTTTTACTAGTTTTGCTTGCCTTGTACTCTAGAAATGATTACCCTGGGAGCAACTGCTTGTCATTCCTGAGTAGTAAGTAAGTAATTTTCTACTTACCACCTAAAGCATTTTGAACATTTTTTCCAGATTTGGGTACTTTCACAATTTCCATGTTTCCAAACTGAGGCAGCGACCTTGATTCAGAACAACGAGTCAAGCGAAGCTGCAACAAAACGTCTTTAGTGGATAAAGAATAGCTATTCTTCAGCTGGAATACCTAAACTACTCATACAGTGCACGCAGCCTCCTTTGCCTCCTTACAGATGGGGATGGTGGGATTTGGGCATGGTAACATGCCATGCTTTACCATCTAGTTCTCTCCAGCCCTCACCTTTTGGTCTCTGCCATTCTCTGCCATCTCAGCAACACCGTATCTAATTACTAAATTTTCTGCAACTGTGGTAGGCTAGTTAGAATTCAGTAATGGGTAAAAAAAAAAATTCCAGTTGATTTATAAACTTTTGTAGCTCAAGTGTAATACTCACTGCTGCAGCTTCGCCAGGTGTCTTTCCAGTTCCAGTTGTTCATCCTAGAAAAAGAAAACAATTATTAAGGCAATGAAGATTTTAGCCTACATTCGCGATAGGCATACAACAATTTGGTACTGGTGATCTGGTCACAAATACACAGTTTGGTCTTCGCCAAGTCGGCCCAAGAAAGTTATAATTTTAATACCATATGCCTTTCCCTGTAGCAGAATCAGAGCGACGCGCGACGCTACGTCGCAGTAAGGCTGGCAGTGCTGCAGTACGATTTATCCTGCACTTTTTTCGTTCTTAGTCTTCTTTTTGTGATAATTTCGCCAAAAATTGAACGATTTTGACGTTCAAATACACCATTTTAACCCTTTTTTCGAGAGCTTTTGAATGGTGCTATTGTCATGACGATAGGTTTGGTCGTTCTCAAATTTAGCTAAAACAACCTACAAAGGTCTTGAAAAAAAGTTGTAAGAAACTTGTTCATGAAACCAAATGGGCCTAACTCAAAATTTTACACAAAGCAAAATTCCACCTTCACACCCTTCCTGCCACCTGCAGACACCTCCCTCTTCCCGCAGACCGTTTTTAGTTTGCAAAAAGCTTGTCGCAGACCGGCTGAAAATATTCTGCTTCTGGGATGCCTTTAGGATCGTAGGTAATGGGGCTGGGAAGAAAACCCAAATTCCATTCTAAAAGTAGACACGAATCAAAATAATTGTTCAGTGCCTTTTTGGTTTATTTTTTAGGGCTGTTTCGATAGCGCTACAAGTATTGTATCGGTTTGGCACGATCCATTTCCAGCCGATACTTGCAACCGATACTAAATTTTTTTCTGTGGTTGTGTAAGTTTACAGTTTTGTTGTTCATCTTAGGCAATAGCTTTGCCTTTTACTCTCAGGTGAATTATTTTTTTAAATTTTATTTATGCAACAATGTAAACAACAAGGGCCTACTACTTGCGTGCAAACCCAGAAAGATTAATTTGTTGGCCTAAGTTAAGCTATTTGTGTTGGTTTTATCTTTTGTTGTTCATAAGTATCGGTATCGGATTGGTTTTGTCAATACTTTGCATGTCAGCATCGGTAGCGGATATGAAAAAAAAGTGGTATCAGAACAGTCCTATTGTTTTCTTTTTGCACGATGGCTAACGAGCAGAGCGAGCAAGTGAAGAGTAGCTTTTAACGACACCAAATTGCAAAAGGTTGGTTGGTGGCCCTTTTGTACTCTTAGACTTGATGATTGAGCCGAAATATCATCAGCCTTTAATTTAATGATCAAGACTGTAGACAGTGATTTATGAAAATATGTCAGTTCGGTTCAGTCTTGTTTATCATCAATCTACCGGACAAATTGGCTTTTAAGAAAAATATTTTAATAGCCAATGTGCCCAGCATGCGAGAGGCAGTGAATTTCTGCACGCATATTGCACGGCAATTGTTATAAATAATGTAGGAATTCATGGCGGCAGCACGCTGCGATACCTGCCCAACCAAAGGCAGCTAATGTAGTGTTTCATTTTTAGCAGGCTGCAATAACGCTCATCTTGTATGGGATGCAGAATGAGGCTGCAAATAACAACACAGAAACTAAAATGTGAGAGCAAACGAAAATCTGTTCAAATAAATATGATCCGTAACTTAAGTCAGCTTTAAAAAAAAAAAAGCTAAAACGTGAAAAAGGTCAGCAAAGAGCAATAACTTGCACCTCAATGCCTAAACTTAGCATGGGACTGGGAGTATTTTTACCCAGATTTTTAAGGAGTGTTAACAATTATGGCAAGTAAATTAATAAATTTACATTTAAAGTACATTTCGATTAGCTTTGCCCTCAACAGGCTCAAAGCCTGTTTCCTAGTCTAAAAAAATTATGTACAACGACCACTCCACCAAGCTCCAAATATGGCAGACAAGAAATTTTGCAAGTGACATTTTTTAAGGCCTTACTTGCCGACATTTTCACAAAATTTTCACGAAAAAGACCATCATGCCGGTAAATTTGACATAAATGAAGGCTCTCCCAGAGAACTTGTTCTTGCAGGAGAATATAATTTTTCTGAGTAGAATCCGAAGAAGCTGTGTTACAAGATCGGGATAATAATATTGATAAAACACACTTGCACCACCTAACTGTAGAAAAT
>JAHWFP010240378.1:37917-58996 GCA_023313725.1 Lithobius niger
TGACTTTTGTTCGTTTACCTACAACGTGTTTTTACTACCTCACCAGCTCATTAATGCAATCATTTACGCAAATATTGCGTCACTTCCGTCCAAACCCCACTTTCCCCACCCCTGCTTTTCTTGTTGTGAACGCTCAATTCCGTGCAAGGATGCAGGCAGGCCCTGTTTTGTAACATAGTTTCGTTGGATTCTACTTAGAACTTAGATTCTCCTGCAAGAACAACTTCTCAGAGAAAATCTTCATTTCTCATTCACAGAATCTTCCTCACTGTGTTTCAAGATGAGTTACAAGTTGGGATAGATTAGGAAGCAGTGCACTGACACCCCGGAATCGTACAGACAATAGCACCAGCGGCCCTTGGGCGCCGCACAGTGATTACCCTGTACCTACATCCCAGACCACCCAGGGACCCCCACTGATCCGCCACCTCGGAGTCAGTATAAGGGTCCTACAGGAGGGCCCCTGCACTTCTCAAGGCATATGGCCCTTCGCTTGCTAAGGCTGATAGCTGGACAAACCAAGCCGCGCTCCGCCAGTGCGGTGTCACGAGCACCGCTCAACGCACTTGATTTACCCACAGCTTGTCTACGCAGCGCCCTATCAAAGGACACGGGGGTAAAAGGTACGGGAAGAACGGGCCCCAGCTCACACTGAACGCATCCACTAACTCTGCCCCACGACCCATACTTTTGCAACTGGGCCGTTGCCTCTGATGCGAACACATCCACGTCTACCGTCCCAAACCACCTACAAATCTTCCGGAACGCCGCGGTGCACAACTGGAAGTCAAACCTGTTCCTAAAAACTCGAGACAATCCATTCGCTTTCACGTTCAACTTCCCGGGGCCTTGACGGTTAACGGCCACCGCATTGTCCGAAAGGATTCGCACGACCCGTCCCATGACCAGGTCCCCAAACACACTCAGTGCCTTTAGCATTGCCAACAACTCTCGCGCATTCATATGCAATGCAGTCTAACCAGGTTGCCACCTTCCCTGAGCTTGCGAATCCCCTGCGGCCGCCGCCCAGCCTAGGTTGAAGCTTCCATTGTCACCACAATTGCAGCCTCCACCGAAACCCAAGATCTAGCTACCACCAGGCGACGCAGATTCCTCGCCCACCAGTCCAGATCCTCGCAAAATTCTTGCGAAAGGTCCCCTCGGTCACTACCTCACGCCACCAGGCGACCAGGTCGAGCTGCAGCCTTTCATCCTCCACGGCGCACAACAAACTCTCAGCTAGGCCTAATAACTTCTTAACGACCGTGACTGGGTTTTGTTGCAGCGTTGCAACCAACCGCAACATACGAGCCTGTTTCTCAGGTAGTAGCACAAAACGGGCATTGACGAGATCCAACATCATACCCGAAAACTGCAAAGCCTGCGACGTTACCAGAACACTCTTTCCGTAATTCACAAAAAGCCCAACTTCCGCCAGATTGCAAACGTCTTACGCACGTCCCACCGCACACCGGCTGCGGATGGTCCTATCACAGCAAAATCACCCAGATAAACAAAGATTAAGACACCCGTCCTGCAAAAAAAGCGTCGCACTACTGCCATCAGCTTCATGAATAGACCAGGGGCCAAGGCCAAACCAAACGGCAGCACACAAAAACGGTATAGACACCCTTGCTGGGAAAACATTAGTAACCATCGCGCATCACTCTTTATTGCCACTGCATAATATGCTTGAGACAGATCGATGGTGGCCATCCACCACTCAGATATGTACATGCTCCACCACCCTGGGCAGCGTATCCAAGCAACACTTCCTTACAACCACAAACTCATTTAAACGTTTTAGGTTCAAAATTACCCTAACCGATCCATCTGGCTTTGCCACAGAAAAAAAATGGGGGATACAAATCCCACAGACCCATTTTTAACTCTCTCGATCACTCCTTGGGCCAACATCTCGCTCAATTTCGGGGCAATTTTTTTTTTGCATCGTCAGGTAATGGTGGTCACGTTGAAACTAGAAGCAGTGGTGGCGTAGTTCCCAATTCTAGACCCGCACTATCCACAATATCCAACACCGCCGGTGACACTCCAATGGCAGCCAAGTCTGCCCGATGGCCCCTCCAACTTTCAGCACGCTACGTGCTCATTATATAAATCACTCTCCAAACAATTCCACAGTGCACATAAAATGTCTACTCACGCACGTTAGAGTCGATGCACATGCATGCCCCAGCGTTACGCATCGCAAAAACCGAACGATGAGCCAATTTTCCGATAAGCCAATCCTAATCACAACAAAACGGCAATTTTCACAATCCGCCACTCGCGGTTCTTTCCGGTTCAGTCTATCACCGACTGCAACAATAGGTTTCACATAAGAACTCCCGACCACACGTCTAGTTCACTACTGCTTCGTCACTCCACAAATTCGGCTACGAAACCAAAAATAAACACTACGAACCTGACAATCCGTACTAAACCACTGCCGAAACTTTCTCAAGAAGCAATCTTATCCACATGCGGACGCACCTGGCCGGCCTAACAGGCCACCACGCTTCTCGTTCATACAAAATAGCCGTCGCCCCATCTTAATTACTCTCCAACCAGCGATAGAAATACTTAACCTCCAACCGCGTAGCTTCACGGCAACGCTACATGCTCGAAGATGGCGCACACCAGTTCAAAAGCGAAAACGACCGTGCGGAACGAAATTCTTTTCGTAAATTCAACAATCTCAGTTGAAGATTTTTTGACTCTTCGTGCTAGCGGCAAGAAAAAGAGTAAGTGGACGCGAGCAGGGGTGAGAGAAGTGGGGTAGGGATGGAAGTGACGCAATATTTGCATAAAAGACTGTGTTAACGAGCTGGTGGGGCAGCAAAAACGTGCCGTAGTTAAAGAAAGGGATACTAATCTTGTAAGAAAGTGAGGAGGATTCTGCGAATGAGAAACAGAAACTTAACACATCATCAACCGTTCTGCACAGTAGATTTGTTAACATACATGACTGATTCCAATTTTCATACGACTTCTGTCATCACTTCGCTGAAATATCTTAGGTTAACTTACAATTATGACTGGAGAATCCATTGCCTTGAAATTGATCCAAGTACATCACGGCACATTTTACCCTGTTCGGCTATCAACATGGGCATTATTCCACCAACAGAAAATCTAACCTGATAATCAAACCTTTTTTGTGTGGTTTACTGATGCAAACCATTCACCATAAAATCATCCAAGCTCAATTATGCTTGGTCAGTTTGGTACACCCTAACATAAAAGTCTACACATTTTTTAAACAGATAAAATTTTAGTTAAAACAAACTAAAATAATTGTAGAACAATATTATGGATGGAAAAGTAATCTATTAACGGAAAATTGCGCAGCGTTAGAAACTATTGAGCTCTTCTCTTACCAATCCTTGAGTTAAACTTTGCGCCGATGTTGGTCTTGGGAGGGACAGCCTCTTCAAAGGATTCCTACGAAAAAAATATTTTATCAAAATCTATGCGAAGCGATCAAAATCTGTGAACTAACTGAAGCATGCCACCACGTTCACAGAACGCACAGTGCATTTTACTAAGGATGTACCGGTTTGAATACCAATACCGCAGCGATACCATGGTTTCGGAACCATGACCGATACAAATTTTACATGTACAAGTGCAGCAGTAGATATCGTTAAGTTGATTACATATCATGAACAGTTTTTCTCTGTACATTTTACACTACTGTACCAACTTCTGCAAGTTCTATAAATTTGTGCACCATTTCATGTAATTTTAATATTAATACCAAAAAATTAAGCAATTTTTTTTAATATCCATACGTATGGTATGGAAACAGTAATGTTTTTTAGGATACTGGTATCGGAACTGGAACCTGTATTTTTTGTTATCTACCATAATGGGAATTCGGAAAGTGGCACTGGTACAGCTTTAAATTTTACACACATATATGATTTAGATCCTATCCTGAAGCCATAATTTGACCTAGAATGAAACAGGGAGAAGAGTGCTGCCCATGACGATGGACAGAGGCTGAAACTGAACACCCCACCCCCCCATTTTTTATAACTTGGCCATTTAAGCTGTATTAAACCCTTCACAACCGGGTTGCTGTTAACATAATGAATACAAAGAAAAGGAGGAAATAACGCCTTTCATTATTCAAAGTTATGTTGTAATCATACTTTTCTTCATTCTACCCGACTACAACTTTGAAGCAAAGTATGCTGCGAGAACAACCTATTGCTGCAAGCAAGGTGCACAAGCTCTATTGCGCCTTGGTTAGAGCAAATGTAAAGCACTGCGAGAGGCCAGCTGGGTTCCAATCATGATACTCATAGGAAATCTCACTCCCCCTCCAGCTTGTCCTCGTTCCTCAATGGTTAAATTCTATTCAAGCGATTGCTTGCTCTTTTTGAATGGAGGAGAATGGCATGTACCACGATTTGTGCCACGCATATATCCGTGCCGATTCATACTTTTGTGTCACAACGCAAGTATTTCAATCATTAAGTAAAATTTTATTAGTTTTAACACCGTTATATTAATGAATAAAACTACATGTTAACTACCACAGGAAAATATCGTATTTGGCAAAACTTGAGTAATAAACTGCTCAAGAGCAGGGACACACACACACACACAAACACCGGCTAATTCATTGCCGTCATGTTGTCTGCAGCATCATCGCAGCTTTATTTCACCTGGTGACAGGAAGCCAGCCGAACAAGCCAGCTAGTGTCGTATCTGGACTGAGCAGAAATTAGGTGGAGCACTAGGTGGCCTATCTTGGTTTGGAAAGATGGCATAGCTCGTGTATCAAACATAAGGGATTTACACGCTAGTCTACGCTAAACAATTTTGGTCTTAGTCTTGCTAGCTAGCTGGTCTCGCTTATGTTGCGTTGCAGCTTTAGACCCAATTTTAAGCCGGCGGTTCTACTGGGACACAAGTACGAGATGGGATAGGGCTTCCATAGGCCCTCAAAACGAAGACATTTAAAAACTGTGAATAAGAAGATGCCAAATGACTGTCTTTAACACCTTTTTGTGCATAAAAACGTGTGCTCTCGTGGTCACTGTTTCAAGCTGACCATACCCCCTGCCCGGTTGGAGATTTGCATATCCTTCCAGGATGGGTAATCGAACCTTGAAATTCTCTACCAGAGGCAGTGGCATCAGCTGCTTCAGTGAACTCGTTTTGACATCGGCTTGAGGAGGTGGACCTAAGCACTTCCTTACGAATTTCAGCCTCCTTTAATGGGTGGGTGAGGAAAATTAAGAGCAGATGAAAATTCTTTTTTTTTACTTGTTACAAAAGTAGAAAAATCACATTCCACCTATGGGAAAATCCGTCAGTTCATCCAGAACATTCAAAATGTCCTCTCTTTTAAATTTTCCAGTGAATTATCAGTGTTGTTCACCTTCATCAGAATAGCACAAAGTGCATATACAAAACTAACATTACATGATAGCGGCCACCATCGTTCAAACAACATGCCAGCGCGAGCAGCACTGATCTCTATATTCCCTTTAAGCTCCTACTGCTTGTCGAGCTTGTCCTTCACGTCGGATCCAACTGACTGATCCATCAACATGTGGGAGGCACCTGCCAGATTCACAGTGGAATATTTTTGCCCTTGAAACGATGAATGGCTAGAGATTCTAGACCCCAGAAGTTGTCCACTTTTAGTGAATTGGAGGATAGCAATATTGATGTGGAATTCCAGGCAATTTGGTGTTGTTGTTTTGCATGATGAGCTATGCCGTTAAGACATAGCTCCCTTCCTTACTGCTGCAACTTGTTCTCCAATCATACTTTGCATTTGTCGTTTGGACTCACCACGTCGATACTGTTATCATTTAATTCACTACAAAGGAGACACCTTAGGGATCTAGAATCTAGCCATTCTTCATTTCAAGGACAAACATATTCTACTCATGAATCTGACAGGCACATCCCACGTGTTGAAGGACCAGTCAGTTAGATCGGACGTGAAGGACAAGCTTGACACGCAGTGGGGCTTGGCGATGTGAAAATAGTCAGTGGTGCTTGCGCTGGTATGTTGTTTGAACGATGGTCGCCAGTGTCACGGAACGTTCGTTTTGTATTTATACTTCGTGCTATTCTCATGAAGGTGAATGGCCCGGATACTTCACCTAAAATTTAAACGAGGGAACTTTAGAGTATTTGGATGAACTGATGGATTTTCATGTAGGTGGCGAAGTGAGATTCTTCTGCTTTTGTGATGTTTACATTAGCCACTGTAAACGGCAGTTGCTGATCTTTTGATTTTAATTGTCCTTCCATCTTTTAACATCAGAACGGGATAAATGGCATTTTTGCCCTGCCGTTTCCCAAAACACTCATCATTTGGTGTTTTAAACCTTACTATATCATATTATATAAAAACACTTTTCCGTGCCCTAGAATTCATTTCTGGTAGCTTTAGAACTAGAAGACTAACTGAGCAAGCAGTGGGGTCTAATTAATCTGACAAAGTTACTGAAAGATGTGATAAACAAGAGTTTTAGTCTCTTTCTTTTTGAGGTTGTTTGCATCTTGTTCGCATGAATATATTATTTGCAAGGGTGCATTGTTGTTGATGCATTCTGCTGTACACACTACTGCAACACAATAGCCTACACTAAGACATTAGTTTTACACTGATGTAGCGGCCAACGTATAAATCAGCACTGATGGTTTGCTAAATTTCAAACACCGCCATCAGATACTGGGTTCGGTTATTGGCTGATAGTTTGGAACGGATTTTTACTCCTAATAAAGCATATTACAGTATTTGAATTACTGTTATCTATTAGATTGGCCAAATGTGTAGCCTACGACATTAGCTCCATCCAGTTCACTTGAAAACCTGATAAGAAACCATGAAGTTTTCAACACTCACAAACTTGGGAAGAATGCCACCCGAAAACTTTAGCACACTAATCTCAATGACAGTGAGCTCCTTGTTTCGTAACACATCCACCGAAAGGTTCGCTATACCTGGCGTAGTCACAGATCAGGAGTGAATGAAAATACTTAACCAGTTGTCATGTGCTCATTTTTGATGTTGTCAAGCTAACCGTTACTTTTACTCGTAGATGCTACAATGCCCAGTTCTTTGCCAGCCTCCATGCCTGCCAGCAGAATGCGCCCATGACTCCACGTGTCAGTAGCAACTACGAAAGGGAATGCTTTCTGAGGTTATCGGCCAAGTGGTAATTACTGCTGGATTTACATTTGAGAGGGTTGCTTACTAGCAGTCAATGTTTACGAATGTTTGCAACTCGTCACTTATCTAACGCAATATACTTATTTGAGACCTTTAAATTGGTGGAGCTTATCGTCTACGCTGATTTCAAAATACACAGCATCCGTGGTACTAGAGGCCACTGTTTCACATAACGTGTCGACCAGACAACTGTTAGTAAGGAGAAATTAATTAACCAACCGTGATTCGAATGTGCTTCTCGATTCTCTCATGGCCTACATATCTGTAATTAACAAGTTATAGCATTTGAGACTGCTTCCGGCTCGAGTCTACCCTGACCAAGAGGTTTCATGTTAGGGCCCATTTATAATATTGACTTCGACGCGTACGCATGATGCTCAGCGCATGAAACTAGTTTTTCCCATGCTCAACACTTAAGCGCAACCATTTACAACTGTAGAGCAGGAGGCCCAACGCACGTGTTTTGCTATTTTCAGGGGTCACGCGAATATCTACTGGACCTAGATCGGTAAGCGACGCTCGCACGCTTAGTTGTTGCATGCTGAGATAGGAAAATAGCGGCATCAACGGATTCATCGGTGCCTCAAGAAAGGAAAACGTGGTGTGCTAAAAGGTTGACTGCACAAAATAAATGGTCAAATATCTTAATTACAGTGACCTTCATCCGTATGGCATCGAGTCTTGGTGCTATAGAAGGGGGAAGTTGTGAAACAGCATAGTTGAAACAGAGTAGCGGCCAGCATTAGCAAGTTCACATGCCTGCTTACGTGTTTGATTTGTAAATGAAAGAGCGTTTGCTTTAGCGTGACGATATCACGAGCGGGCCAAGCAGATGGTCCGTGCGTACTGCTTTGCTCATGGACTGGCGTACGCATCGAGCGTCACGCTCACGCACAAGCTTTTATATTGTAAATGCAGCCTTACGCTGTTAAGGCGAAGACTATACTATACTGTACCCATTAGAGCAAAGGAGAATCCTAGTAGGATGGCAAGTATGCTGGGACCAGTATGGAAAAGTACCAGGGGAAGATTTAACGCCCCCCCCCCCCCCCCCCCGGCCTTCATGGTAAAAGGGACCTTCATTCCCCCAGCATCAGTAGTAAAATAGAACTAATAACAATGAACGTTGTTGGGTTATGCTGGCTAGAAAAAAAAGGTCCTCAGAATTTCAGGAAGGCAGGGGGCCTTGTAGAGCTTTGCCCCCCCCAAGGCTGCTTCCTTAAATCCGCCACTGAAAAGTACCCACATTGTTTACTACACCAGATAACAGAGTTGAGAGTTGATAGCAAGGGGGAAAAAAGCAAAAACAGAAAGCTACATTATTGTGTTGTTAAAATGTTAGCCAAGCTGTAACGTTACGTGTATGAACTATCAACGACAAAACAATATCAAACGCCACAATTTGTGTAAACAGTCCAAAAATCGAGCTTAGCTCTTCTTTCGTCTATGCTGTCAACCAAGCTTGTCATCAACTGTTTGTTTTACTTCCTACTCTTCCAGCATGATTGAAGTTGAACACAGCTAACGTTTTCTTCCTTCCTAAGTGAAGCAACAAACACACCCACTGTTAGTTCCCCACTTAAAATGTTTAGTGGCTACAACCATACATACCAGCTCATTGTCAAATTTAGTTGACAATAATATTTTCATTCAATATTAGCAACGATGCCAAAATCATAGGCCAAACTGATCGTACAATTTACCAACAGTGTCTCAATGATAAGTCAACAATAATTAGCGTTTCCCAATGACGGACTAATATGTAAATATAAATACTAAGTTGTGCTCAAGTTTAACTTTAGATATTAAACAATTATATTTATGTCACCTAATTCGAATCGCTGTACTTTAAAATCCTTTTCCTGTAAGTGATGAAACTTTGGCTGCTAGATTATGAATTCAGGAGTCTCTAACTTAGGGTTATAATCCTCGGTTTAAAATTAATTAGCGTTGCTAGATACTTTGCTAGATACCAATTCTTTTAGTTTAAAATATATAAAAAAAAAAGCAAAAGTAATTTATAAAATAAATTTTAAAATATAACTTGTATTTACATGTTAGTTTAGTTGAGAAAACTTTGTATTCTGTTTTATTTAACTGCTATTCTTTCGTTTGAAGTAACACACATAACACACATAATCTTTAATTTACAGACACATGCTTACATTATTTTATTCTCCGAGATTTTCATATTGAAAATTTCTTCGTGTAATTTGTAAGTTATGTTAGATTAAACAGTTCATATAGTAAGTTTCTTGTTACAGCGCCACTGTTATCGAAATCGACACCTTTCTCCATCAAGATGGCGTCTCCCGTCCAAGCGGTAGCTCGTCTTGCTGTTCAAACGTTTTCCAAACAGTCTGATAAGACATTTCATGAATCGTTGATGAAACTGAAGGAAGCCGTACGGATGCTAAAAGCCGATGACTTGAAATTTGATCCACAGTTAGTGCAAAACAGGATCGAGGAAGCGAATTCGGATGTTCGTAACTATTTTACTGCCTGCCTTTCTAGTGTTATCTCGTTCGTTTTATCAAGAATATATAGGGTTTGGGAGGGTTAAATTCTTGGTTTTATTAAGGAAAAAACCCGGGGACATCCGGGGCAAGAGTGAGGTACTTTAAAATTGTCCTGACTACTTTATTCAACATTGTTTTATAAGAATTGTGACAACCTGAACCTTACCCCCACTGAATGGTTTGTAAGACTGCTAGAGGTTGAGTGAGTAGGTTAACATCAGCTGAGTTCGATGTTTTGATGTTGGCAGTTAGTAGGCTGTGTCTGGTCACCGGACCCAGGGTTGAAAGACTCGGGTCCCGGTGTATTTGCTGAAAGCTGGACCTTCATCATGTTAAAGTAAACATAACCTGCCTATTCACACGATGCCTAACCTTACTTAACCTACATAACCAGGTAATTATCTAGATTAGGGGCACCACGCCAAATCACTTCATTTTTGTGCTAACCGACACTACTCTTCATCCTAACAACATTTCGCATCATAAAATCCGGGGGTGTAAGCTTGTAAAAAAAAAATTTCAAAAGACGGAAAATGCTAGCCACATACGGGTTAAAGCAGGCGGCAACAGCCATATTGTGATGGAAGAAGGTTAGCCAGAAAACCCGATTTGCACATCACTAAAATTTTACGGAAACATAACCAAACCAAATCTAACCTACCTAACCGAACCTAACTGACAGTAACAACAAAACAACACGAAACTGGCAATAACAAAACAACGAAAGAAAAATTTCCGCAACGATTGTTGTTGTGAAAATCGGGTTTTCCGGTTACCCTGCTTCCCAAATCAAACACCTCACAGTATGGCTGCCACCGTAGCTTTAGCGTGTCTGTAACTAGCAACCGGATTTTGTGATGCGAATTGGTGTTACGATGAAGAGTAGCATCGGTTAGTACAAAAATTAAGTGATTTGGCGTGGTGCCCCTAATCTAGATAATTACCCATAACCAAACTTAACCAACTCTATAAGCTAATCCACGTTTCTACAAACTATGCCTTATAGGTTTGCCGGGATCCATACTCGCAACGCTGCAGTCTAGGCAACACGTCTAAGATCGGCTTGCTGCAGTCTAGGCAACACGTCTAAGATCGGCTTGCAACAGTTACGGCGTAACCCTGACTAGACACTGTTGGTTGTGCGGAGTGTGTCTAGTCCCGGTTGGCCCGTAACTGTTTCAAGCCCACCATGCATGGACGCGTACTGTGACCGCAGCTCTGCGAGTATGGATTCCAGCAAACACAGAAAAAGTATATTTTTTTTAGAAAAACATAGGGCCTAGATTATTTTACAGTTGATTAGGTGTCGTGTCCTAAGGCAGGTTCCATTCACTTCGACAAGATCAAGGCCTAAGCTATTTTTTAACAGATCACCACCAGGAGCAGAGCCTTTCAAACATGGATCTCGACACCGGACCTAAAGTCCGTAACCGTTAGGGACTACTCAGAATTTGTCAGTGAAAGGGTTGTTGGCAGTTAAATTTTTATCCAAAATTTTGAATCCCCCCCCCCCCCCCCCAAAAAAAAAATCTTGATGCTCCTAAAAAGTTGTTGGCTTACAGGCTGGACGGATCTGAACCTCGCCATTCCATCTATCTATAGGGTGGCCCGTACGAAAGGAACACCACAAACCTTTTCTAAGGCTTATTCGGTAAAAAATAAAGATAAAATGGGACCCAGATATCTGGGTAGAACGTGCGATTTAGAGTCGAATGTAGTGTTCCCTATTTTCACTTTTTTTCTGTTCTATGTAAAAGATAGACCCTAGGTAGCACCTCCCAGAACCGGCAAGTAACAAAGACGATGTTGAATGAAACAGGAAGAGCTAGAGTCAAAAATGACGTTCAATCTACATATGATTAGGTAAACAACGTGGCAGAATGACTACTGCGCACAGAAGCCAGTGTGCACCAGCGCCTGCAAGGCAGATGTCTGTTTTACAGTTTGTCTCCCACCACCGGAACTTGTTTGGCTTTCAAATGGAACTGTGGTAGAAGAGTGCTGGGTTGCTTGGGGGACATCCTTCCCCTCCCTCCCCCTTCACATATTGTTACGTTGCATGTAAACGTGACTACAAGAAGACCAGCAACCTACAATGGCTGTGTTCGTGTTGGACTAAAGATGAACATTCACTGTTACCTTGTTTACAGAAGGGTTAAAATCAGCAGAAGTGAGCACACAGAAGCAACCCCTCCCCCTATACACACCGAAGAGACTGATACCAATATCCAGGAAGGTGTATTGCACATCCTTTGACCAACCAGGGTGGAATGTTGGAGGCAAACGAATCTCACGGTTTAGTTCAAACTGATGCAGTGCCTTTGTACAGAGCCTGCATCCTTCGAGTTGGAGGTAAATCAGGGTACATGTTATGTACAAACAGGCATCATGGGCTCAATACAGAAGCCAAGCCACTTTTCCGTATTCCTGCAAATCAGCGTACATAGAGCCTGATCGAGCATTCCAAAGGCTTCAGTTATCTGGACCTTGAGTGTTTGAATATCACCGGGAGATCCTGGAACACCATATCCATTATCCCTCACCATCCCCCAAACACTGAAGTCCATTGGAGTTAGGCTGGCCATTAGACTGGGCCTCTTTGCCCCAACCATGCATTTGGGAAATAGTTGTCTAGAACGCTAAAACCGCCAGGTGATAGATAATATTGAGATCTCTCTTGCTGGAAGTTGAGATTGTCTGGTCATCCAGCTTCAGTGATTGCAGGAACAACGTCCTCGTGGACTTATTATCCTTCCTGAAAATATTCCACCCCACACGTTAATTCTTATCGACGATGTAGGATGGTCCAGTATGGCATGGGGGTTATCATCTGCGTATATATTAGACAGTTGTGCCTCGTAATCTGTATTTATGTAGAATTTAGCCTCATCCGGGAACATGAATGGGTGTGTTTCTAAACTAGAGGGAAGAGTGAGATAGATTCCTCTAAGCCAAGCCCCACAACGTCATCAAATCCAATCAGTTTAGAAACAGCACTGTCTCACTTTTCGTTCTTAAGATAAGAAAAATTAGCAATAAACGCTGCCACGTCTATTTTCAGCGAGAGAAGTGTCAGTAACAACATAATGCAGATGCTTGTTAACTCTGTTTAATTGGATTTGTTTCTAAATTTAGTCATTTTACTTGGCTCAGCAACATCTCAGCTCCATGACATCGCACTTCCGTCAAGTGGGAGGAGCTTGGATCAGTCGCCTCGAGTTAAGAAATAGTTTTTCTCACTTCCCTGTAGTTTAGAAACACAAGGATACTGTCCATGATAGTGGGAGCACGTTGAATCGTCCCTAACATCCTACTGCAATATTTGAGATGTCGATATGGATCGTCCTCATTAATGGCATGCAATAGTCTTAGTCTTGATGACTGTTTTAGACCAGTGAGCTTAATTGCTCTTTGTGCAGATGTTCTCGACATACGGCCAGCGGTACGATGTGTCGTTGGGATGATCGTGGTTTCTCCAAGAATAGTGAGTGAATATCTGTTACACTTTCAACAGTCACTGATGAAGGTATGTTACCTGAACTCCCCTATATGCAACAGATCTCCCCTATGTGAACTCCCAACAGATCCCGTTCTTTCAAACTTAGTAATCAACTTTATAAATGTAGACCGTACTGGGACAGTGGCTCCTTATCTCGCTAACCACATTGTGTATATGGCAGCAAGGTTATCATTTGCGTACCACCATTTGATAACATCAACACGCTATGCGATTGACAACCGAGGCAGTGTGGACTGAAAATTGACGGCCTTCACAGGAAAAGAAGGTTAGGTCACAGGTTCAGCCATTAGTCGAACGAACGCGAGAAGGAAACGTAACAAAAATTTAGTAGGAACTGCACGAACCCAGTGAATTTTGCAAGTCGAAGATCAAATCAAATAAAAGCGTCCGCTGAATTACAGCGACTTTAACTTACAGCGACAATGTATCCTTGAAATTCATGAAAAGCTAAACGAGAGCTATAGTAGAGCTCAGTAAGTGAACTGAATGGAAAGAAGAGTTCAGAGGCAAACAACATACTCAGCGCACACCACTCACTCACCGCACTCCCCATATGCTGCCGTGAAGACTTGGCCAACCTGCAGCCTACTGTTGGACCCTTCCACTTCCACTGGGGAGCGAACAGGTCACATTGTTATGGATAGGAGTAGTAAACATTTTAACCTGGGATGGGGAGGTTTCGATGAGATGATCGAAATGGCCACATGATGACATTTCATGGCTATGACATCAATTCCATACGTAGTCTTGATGTTGCAAACCATTTCCTTCCATAACCTTTGTTATTTCTTCGGCGGGGAATGCCTCTCCCCCTCCCCTCCACCCACCCGGGTTTGGATAGTTTTCCATACGGTCACAGTACTACTCCTCGGGGGCTCCCTTGTACACTGGCTTGTGTGTGCAGTAGTCATTCCACCACGTTATTGTTACCTAATCAAGTAATCATATGTACATTGAACGTTATTTTGGACTTTTTAAGAGCTCTTTCCGTATCATTTGACATCGTCTTTGTCACTTGCCGGTTCTGGGAGGTACTAACTTTTACATAGGGCAGAAAAAAAAGTGAAAATATGGACCACTTTATTTGACTCAGAATCGCACATTCTATCCAGATATCTAGGCTGGTTTCATACGGGTCCGTGAAAACCTGGAAATATCCTGGAAAATAAAAATGAAATTCCAGGCCTGGAAAAGTTCTTGAAACTCGAAAAATCCTCTAAGTCCTGGAATAGTTCTGGAAATTCCCATAACAGAAAATCATGTTTCTGTCTTCCGTTTCGGACATCAGGGTACGACGTATATTTAAACATAAAAATAAGAAAAGAAAAAAACTAATTGTAACGCCAATGGTAGTGTGTTTATCACCAGTATCATTTAGTAACAAAATCTGTCATATTTTGCCACAGTGTGCTGCAGCTTGCAAAAGTGTGGAAAGTTATAGTTTCCTAAACTTTCTTGCAATTACTGTTTTCGACCCTTAGTCCATTGACCAATCCTTGAAAAATCCTGGAATTTTACGGTTACAGACGAGTACGAACTTGGAATGGGCGATATTTCGATATTATCACGATATACAACACACGCGATAGTGTTATCGCAATGATTTTTGTGTTTCGCGATCATCGCAGCTTTGAGCTCATTTCGGCTGTTTCCCATCGTTGTCGACAATTTTGCTAAATATTGACAGATTTTGATGTTCAAATACACCATTTTAATCGTTTTTTGCCAGCTTTCCAGTGGTGCAAGCCAAAAGTCTCTAGTTGCAACCGTTCTGAAGTTATTTCTAATAAACCATCTAATCTACATTTTTCAACAAACATGGCCTCCAAATGGATAACAAAAATTGCTGCTCACTGCTGACTTTAGCAGGACTAATGTTTCAATATAAAGTGCTTGTCTGTTGATTAATTAATATCAACATTTTCACATCTTAACAAGTCACCTAACCTGTGCAGAAAATGTTCGGATTGTGTACACTGTTTTTTTAGGTAGTGTCTTTTTTGTGGGTATGGCTTATCTGGCGAGTGCGGCTTGTATGGTATTTCAAATACTTAAAACATTTGAAAGTACTTATTTTGAATAAATAAGAATAAATTTTTTTCATAATTTTGTATTAAAATTACACTAAAAGACACTCGAGTCCTTTAACACGTTTCACAGGTTTCGAAACAATCTTGTAGAGACCCTTAGACGTCACAAGTTAGAAAAGTGTAAACCCCTGCCTTATGACCGCTAAAGGAATGCGAGAGCAGAACTTGGCCCCTTGACCATCGAGAGCTCCGTTATTAATGCACCTGTTGACAAGGCAAATGCCCTCAACAAAACTTTCACTAAAATCCCTGAAACAAAATCTGACCCTGTTCTGCTTGCAGGGCCTTCACGTTGTGACTTCGTCCCTTTGAAGTAAATCGAGGACTTGTTAACAAAATCTCAATGTTTACAAAGCTGCTGGGCCTGATAAAATTTCACTTTGGGTTTTAGAATACTGCTGCCAGCCTATTGCTAAGGCCCTTTATTTGATTGTAAATTTATGCTTCCAAAGAGGAGCTGTTCCAGAGGATTGGAAATTGGCTAATATTAGTCCAATCCATAAGTAAGGCTCCAAGACTGATCCAGCCAACTGAAGGCCTATAAGCCTAACTTGCGTTGCTGCAAAGGGTTGTTAAGAATCTGATCGACGAGGAACTCGAAGAACTTGGCTTTACTGACCCAGATCAGTATGGATTTGCTAAAGGAAAATCTTGTACTACAAACCTTTTAGACTGGAAGAAAAAACCCAAAAAATAACTTTCCACGGCAAATGTTGAGACATTTGGGCACCGGGCGGTTTTACCTTAATTTTGGCATGCTGACTCCGAATCTGCTTGGTGCCAAGTCTAATTTCTCCTCCCAAGCCCGGAATTCAAGATAGGCATCCAAAAATGGCGACCAAAAAACATTTTTGCTTCTAGCGCCTATACCGTCCTTCCGATGGAAAATAAACCGGTTACCAATTATGTTCAGAATAAATTTACTTTAGAAAAAGTTCTATGCATATTTTTTGTAAATTTTGAAATTCGTTATTTAAGTTCTATTAGGCCATTTATGTATGCTATAGGTACAACAGCGCACATGTGTATTATAATTCCTGGCTTTAAACAGCTGCAATGTTAGTTCTAATTAACATCCACTAACCTAATTGGGCTTAAATGAAAGGTGAAGATGTATTTCTCTATCGCAGAATCCTCCTCACTGTGTTACAAGATTGGGATCCTTCCCTATGCCTACGGCGCGTTTTACCTCATTAATGCAGTCATTTATGCAAAATATTGCGTCACTTCTGCCTCTATCCCACTTCTCCCTACCCTGCTCGTGTCCACTCACTCTTTTTCTTGTCGCTGGTGCGTGCAGTCAGAACTTCTGGAGCTAAGATTGTTGAATTATTAATAGGAATTCGTTTCGGACGATCGTTTTCACAGTTGTACTGGAGTGCGCCATCTTGCTCAAGGGACCGTACTGGAACCAAAGATTTTTGCACTTTACACGAATAAAGTCGCACAAAATATTTTATCCAGTGCTCCTAAATTTGTGGTTGATGGCATGTTTTATAAAGCTATCTCTACCATCATGGACCGTGCTATTCTTCAGGCGATATTTGCTCACTTAAAGCCAATTGCAAAGCCCTGGAACTAAAACTTAACTCTGCTAAATGCCATGTTCTGCACATTGGCTATAATAACCCAAGGTATAACTATTCAATTAATGGTGAAATCTTACACGCTGTCATTGACGAAAAGGACCTAGGAATTTGGGTCAATGAGACCTTAAGCTTTTCTAAACAGTGTGGAACTGCTGGCACTGCTATTGCCTTTAGGGCAATAGGACAGATTGGTAGGAGTCTACCAAAACTCGATACCGACTCTTTCAATGTCCTTTACAAGGGAATTATTCAGCCGAATATTGAATACGCAAACTTGTGGTGGTTGCCGTGGCTACAAAAGGATACAGAGCTGCTTGAGACTTGAGAGGGTACAGAGAAGAGCAACCAAATGGCTGACCACTTATAGTAGCCTAAGCTACCCAGAGCGCTGCCATGTTTTGGGTTTGACTACATTGACCAAAAGGCGTACTCGTGGTTCCCTTGTTGAAACCTTTAAATTGTTTGACAGAGGTACCGAAGAAAAATATTTCAAGCAGTGCACTGGAAGCAAGGCGAGGGGGACATCAACTCAAGATTATGATAGGGATCGGCCGATATGACTTTTTACCGATACGATCCGATACCGATGAAGGGTAAACCGATCCAATCCGATCTTATCCGATCTTATCCGATGCCGATGTAGATAATAAAAAAAATACACCACTAAAAATTTAATTTCCATGCAAATGCTACTTCAGTTTCTGATTTTGCATGGGTTCCAGTCTGCTAAGATTATCCAAAAGTTCTGTACAGCAATAACAGTATTTTTTCTCTTATTCCTGCTTGTGGCTTCAGTACATTCATCTTCTCAGTCAGATTTTAAGTAGGTCGTTGTAACACTTAAGAGCGTCAGAACTATTATGTGGTACATTTTCATTACAATTGAACAAATAGCTTTGCTTTTCTAACTTGGTTGTTGCTTTTGCCGCGCGAGCTGTAGAGTTCTGCAGGGAAAACAGTTTTGTTTCTTGGCGTAACAAATATCTGTTTTGCCGCGCTAGCTGTCGAGTTCTGCAGAGAAGACAGTTTTGTTTCTTGGCGTAACAAATATCTGTATCTGTAGCCTTACAGAGGTCCGATAACGATATGCCAAAAAAACCGATAAATACAGATTATACCAATACCAATATCGGGCTATCCCTAGATTATGAAGCCTTCTGTTCGACTGGAGATCTGAAAGAACTTCTTCTCTGTTAAGACTATTAACGGCTGTAACGGTCTGGATTGCTAAATCCTTAGTAACTGTAGAACTGTAGGCACCTTCCAAAATCGCCTTGACAAGTACGTATTCCACCCATAAGTTTTCTGAACTGTATATAATAATAATAATAATAATAATAATAATAATAATAATAATAATATGCTTTATTCAAGTACAAGTATGACAAGTACCGGCACGAAGTCCTGCAAGACTTGTGTGTGCTAGCAATTTCTTAAGTTATACACTATATCAATGTACATTTCTATAAGTTTTTAATGCTAATTAATCTGTAATACAATTTCGTCACATTTCAATCATTCGTCATTTATACATTTTTATAAGTATTTGCTTCATCTATTCTGTCAATTTTACTGAAATTTTAAAAGTACTTTTTTATCTTAACAATAGTAATAATAATAATTTAGTGAGGCACATAAATACAGAATACTGGATCATAATAACATTAGATTATATTTTCATCGCTATTCTTTCAGATGTATGTTTCTAGTAGCCAGTATTTAATCTTTTTTTTTATGTTGCGAGGCTCCAATTGAATCCTCAGCTCCAACGGGATATTATTAAGAATGTTAGCAATTTGGTAGGCTAGAGTTCTTTTGCCATAGGAGTTTCTCCATGAAGGGACAGCAAGCCAATCAGTGTTGTTTCTAGTTGGTCTGTTAGTCAGTACCTGATAATCTGTCTAAAAGAAAAACCTTGTTATGATGTTAAGACGATATAAGTCGTTGAAGTCTAAAAGTTTATTTTTTTTATAAAGTTCTTTGGTCGAAGCAGTGGTATTATTACCAAACAGTGCCTTGACGGCTTTGTTAAGTTTTTTTGTAGTTTAGAGATATAGTTTGTAGTCGTGGAACCATAAATGGTACATGCATATCTAATATGTGATAAGATCCATGACTCGTAAAGGATGATCTTAGCATTTCTGTTTTGTAGGCTTCTTACGGAATATAGGGTTGGAATAATTTTTCTCAATTTCCTGGTGATCAATTCAAAATGTGTATCAAATTTCCATGAATCGTCAATCAGAATTCCCAAAAAACGTTGTTAAGAAACTACTGGTAAGACCTGGCAGCAGCAAGATTGCTTTTGATCAATGCAGGAATGGGCATGTAGTTTAATAGCACAAGTAGTTTTCGTCGTGTGCGAAGTAGTAATATGCATAAAAGAAGTTTTCTCCTTACTTATGTACAGTTCATTTTCATACAGATAGGAAGTTACTTTGTCGAAATCGTTTTGTAGATTAGAGATCATAGTTTTTTGGCTATGGTTTATGGAGATAAGAAAAATATCATCGGCATAAAGCGAAAAATGGCTGCCTATATTTAAATTTTCAATGTCGTTTATGTAAATCAAGAAGAGGATTGGTCTTAGGATTGAGCCCTGCGGTACCCCAAACGGAATCTCAGTCCAGGAGCTGTGTGTGCCATCAATACTTACTCGAAAGTAGCGATTTTTTAAGTAGTTATGCATTATACCGTACATTTTCCCTCTTATCCCAATGTTATATAGTTTTTTAAGGAGAATATTTTTGTCTAAAGTATCAAAGGCTTTCTGTAAATCTACGGCAATAGCTCCTATGTGTTTGCTACAGTTGAGTGCTGTGGTAATTTTGTTGTTAATAATATAGAGGCTATCAATTGTACCAATTCCTTTTTGAAAACCAAATTGGTTTTTTGAGAACAGGTTGAATTTTTTTAAGAAGGTAGAAATTCTTCCAGCAAAGAATTTTTCGACAATTTTGTTTAGAACCGGTAATAAAGCAATTGGTCTATAGTTACTAAAATTATTTTTTTCATTCTTTTTATAGATAGGCCTGGTTGTTTGCTTTTTCAAGGCATCAGGCCAAATTTCAGTGTCTGCTATTGCCTCAATCAGAGTTGTCATAAATTCTGCAGTTTTATTATTTGTTTGCGAAAAGTGCTCAAGCAAAAAATTATCATGGCCACACGATTTTTTCAGTTTAAAAGTCGAGATAATGGAGACAATATCATGATTGCTAGGTTTTAAGATTTGCATTGAATGGGGAGAGGTTAATGGATCTGCAAGATGTTGTATACCCGGTTGGGGTCTACCAGGTTGGGGTCTACCCGGATGAGGTCTACCCGGATGAGGTCTACCCGGTTGGGGTCTACCCGGTTGAGAGACTTTTTTTTTTAAGTTTAGTACTTCGTGCTGGAAAAAATTTGTGAAGTTATTACAAATGTTTAAATCATCCACGTTGGGAAAGTTTTTTTTTAATTGTTCGTCTAAGCTAATACTTTTCTTTTGTTTTTTATTACAAATAAAGTTTATTTTGTCCCAAATTTTAGTACTATCATTTTTGTTCTTTTCAAAAAACTTTTGGTAATAATTTTGTTTAGTTATTTTAATTTCATTTTCGATTTCTTTTTTTTAGACCCTTATATTCATCTGTAATTTTGCCTGGTACATTTAGTGTTTTCCATGACGTTATCATTTGCCAAAGTTTATTTTTTTTATTAATTTTTCCAAGCAGTTCTTCAGTCATCCATTCGTTACGAAAAGAATTTTTATTTTTTCCTTTTTTCTTATTTTTCTTATAATTTTTCTTATTTTTTTATTATAATAATAATAATAATGACTAGGCCTATTATGTATGTGCATTTAGGCCTAGTTGTAGTATCACTAGGCCTAAACATGTATAGTAAGTGGGCTTGCTGTAGGAATAGAGCTGTTATGACTAATTGTTCAAATTAAGACAGCTTGGACTTCACATCGAGAAATATCGCAAATATATCGCATATCAAGGTGCTGCAATAATCATGTAAGTCGAAATTTCATTATCGCCCATTCCTAGTACAAACCCTGTATTTTACCTTTTTTTTTTAACGAATTGGACGTAGAAAACGTTTGCAGTGTTCCTTTTTTATGGGCCACCCTGTAGTGTATATTCACCTTATATAATACAAAAAAAAAA
>JAHWFP010240378.1:59006-86860 GCA_023313725.1 Lithobius niger
TTTTTTTTGCATGGCTTAAATGGCTAATTAGGCTACTGTGCAGTGTTTTCTTGAGTTTTCTCCACATCTCTTGTCTGCTGATTAGTGAAGTTGTTGAATGCCCATATCCTAGGAAAATGATGTACACAAAGCCACTAAGTAAATTAGTGGACCTGAAAGCAAATGACGACTTTTTGAACATGGTTTTCATTGGTTTGGAAGACTTCTAACTGCCAATATGCATTCTAAGGCCACAAATACGGTGGCTCATAGGGACAACACGTTTTCGTAGCAGTCTGCTTTTACAGTCAGCCTACTTTTACAGTGAACCTATCTTTACAGCAACCCTAGCTCAGGGCTCCCAGTCCTCCTATATTTCCCATTTTTTATAGGATTCCTAAAAGCTATAAATCGTGAAATGCTCCGATATTTTCCTGTTCCGAATTGAAATATTTCCCTGTTTATGGTTGTTTTCTTTATACTCTTGTCTCTGCCCCATTCCCACCCAACTCGCGACTTAACTTTTGAAATCGTGTTGTCGATTTGCTGTTTTTCCTACAAGTACACGTCAGTCCATTTTTTTTTTAATTTTGAAGTAACGTTTAGCTTTCTGAAATTCGAATCAATCAGTCTGAAAAACTTTTTAGATGGGAAAGTTGCAGGAATTATGTCGAGTTTCTAGCAACGAATTTATTAAGATAAATTAGTGTGTCGCCTGCTAATATTCGACGATAACATTAACCGTTCCATCTGTATAAAATGTAAATCAAGAGGGGGTGGGGGGATTTCTCATAACACCACCAGCAACTGGCTTCCCTATTTCTTTACTGGCTTCTGTTTGTGGTCCAGGAGTGCATCACCCTCACTTAGCTCTTGATGGTCGAACGGAAACTACTTAGTGGTAAACCTGCGGGGGGGAGGGGGGGGGGGAAGGCCCGGGTTTCATTCACTGAAGGAAAAGAGTAAAGTTATAATGGTTGACTGCTCGAGGAATTAGAACACTCCAGAAAATTTAAGCCTTACCATTCGCTAACACTTACTCAAACCTAAAAACATTCAACATCAAACTCTGCAAGTGAAAACAATAAGCGGACAAGGACAACACCTTACTACAAAATTGTTCACATTTGTTAAATTATCAAACTCTATACATTAATTAACATGAATAGATTAAAAATTATCCTTCTTAAAATAACCACCAGAGTACAATATTAACAGTTTAGTTTTTTCTTTCCTTCACAAACATATTGCCTGATCAAATTACTTTGGTCTAGCCGCAAGTGGCAAATTCAAACAATCGCCCGTGATTCGTTTGCTTCAATGCTGTATCGATGAAATCCTCATACACTATGGCGGACAACACTGGCGAAATTTTGGAAGCGATGAGAAATCGCTCATGCAATAAAATGGAGAATGAACAGGAATTAGTTGCACATTCCAAAAAAAAACCCATTGGCCGTATTCGCACTTTTTGCTAGAATGCCTCACACACTTTTAACTGAAAGGTTCTCGAACGAACGGGCTTCAATAACTATGCAGTTATGGAATTGCGTTTCGAACGCTCGTTTTTGCCTACCCAACACAAGCCTGTCTTCGTAACGCCTTATATTTTAAAACCATTTAACATGACAAGGCAGGAATGGAAAAATGAGAGGAATATTCACTTTTTATATTCAGTTCCATCCCCCTTCACTGGCCAAATGAACTCCCAGAATAGTGCTGAACGCTTGATCCCCTCAGCGTTGGAAAGACGAATCAGGCTCGAATTCCACTCGCTGTTAAGCATTCCCTTCTCCAGCGTGGGCGTCCATTAAAAACGACTAAGGAGAACTTTTAAGCGGGTTGCAAGACCAACGTTTCCACATTGCAGCCCCTTGTAGAATTGCATCCGGTCGATTCATCCTGTCACATGAGCGACCTTCACTTTTTATCCAGTGGAGATGATTTGCATAAGCCGCTCATGAAACACAATTTTTATAAAAGTAACAGTAAACACAAATTACGACATCAATTATCCCAGCTTGGTAAATATGCTGGGTAATCTGAATCAAATTCTGCACAATACTTACTAAATTAATAAAATAAAGGTTTCAAAATGACAACAGCTCCAACAAGGCCCATCGAGAAGCAGCAGCACAGGATCCAGCAAGGACTCGACGCAGCAACCATACCAGTTGAGGGGAGGGTGGCAAGCAAAGAGCGACACGGCAATACGACAGGCCATGCTCCCCACGGAGTGCCAGACATTCAGAAATGACCAAAACAAAAAGAATCTGAGAAAATATTTCCACAACGGGCATGGCGACCACTACACACCTGTCTCTTTGCAGTTACGGCAGTTTGGCTGTTTTCAGGCATCTAAGGATAAATAACAATGCGACAGAAAAGGTTGAAACTTTGATCGGAAGACTTTGGTCAACTCACAACATAAGGGGCCATTCAAAAACTACGTCGTTTTTTAAGCCATTTTTAACCCCCCCTCCCTCCTGTGTGGTCATCTGTGGCCAGATCCTGGACCCCCCAAAAAAACCACGTGGCTCATAGCCACCCCCCCCCCCATACTTAAAAAATAATACCATCTTAACGTGTTTTTGACAAATGCGGTACCACTTCATATAAAATTTGTTATTGTGCCGTACTAAATTTGATGAATTGATAGTGTCCGATACGAGTAACCCATCGATAAGTACCCCATATTCCACTTTCGCTTTTAGACCGCCCGCGCACTGAGCGACTTGGCCGCGTGGCCAGGTCGCTGCAGCCAATGAGAATGCTTACCGTTTATGTAAAATCACGCATTAATCATTGTCATTGGCTGCAGCAACCTGGTCGCGCGGCAAGTCGCTCAGTGCGCGGGCGGTCTTAATAAACGCAAAATTAAGACTGAAATATTTTCACCAAAATGTTTGGCGATCTGCAACGACTGCTAGACTTCGCTTCATCCGGGATTTGTAACTGAGAAGGACAGTAGAAAATTGTAATGTAATACGTTAATTATTACGTAGGCCTTCACTGCTTGAATTGTCCCAGTGAAGCACTCGACGTCAGCCGCACACTATTTAAATGAATTTAGTCAAGGAAACACATTCTTACATTGTTGAAAATTTCTACGACAAGCCGCAGAATCTTCCACCACTGTGCGGGATATGTAGTTCGATTGACTGGGGTCCAGACGTTAAGGTCGATGTAGGAACAATCTGCCTCAAAACAAAACTTATTAAGGATTCCCGCCAAGCTTTTTTGGCCGTGTGAAGTGGTGATATCAAACGCCAAGCCAATCCCACCGAGTAATAGTTCTAAGGTTCGGAGAAAATACGCACATTTCCAGACAGGCAAGAACGATATAACAATTCTTGGCGAATTTTCAATAGTCAATTTGTTGTTGATGGAGAAACCTAGCCGACTATCAACTATCTGCGCAATTTTAATTATTTCATTTAATGTTTGAAGTCTTAGTGATCCTAGATCCCTAGGCCCTGAACCACTTGACCAATTAGAAGAGGCCTTATGAAAAAGGCACATCCCCCAGGCACATACCCGTAAAATGAGCTAAGAACCAGCTTTATCCACCGCATGGAAGAATTTATTTTCGTGATACAAAAAATTGCGTTACCAGTAGCCAGTAATTAGGCAAATATCAACATTATTCACGTCGCTTTTTCAACGAGAAAACATTAAGCTGTGTCACTAACAGTGACTTTTATGTTGTCAGGCGACCAAAGTCTCCCGATCAAACAAGTTTCAGCCTTTTCAGCCTATTTATCCTCAGGTGGCTGAAAACATCTAAACTACTTTTGCTGTAAAGACACAACGTGTCTAGTGGTCGCCATGCTCATATATATATTTTATCTGGATGTTATTGTTAATCTTGTCGGGTGACACGCTAGCGTGTGTCTTGATATAAGAAAAATGTAAGACTGAGTGTGATGATATGCACAGACTTTTGTACGGTAAATGCACCCATCCATTGGAGATAATGGCTTTCCTTTCAATGCAATAGCCACGTGGCTAATTTCGAAACCCCCCCCTCCCCCCATTGTGGTTACTTGTGGCCGAAAGAAAGCAGACCTCCCCCCCCCCACCCCCTGGCCGGCCACGTGGTTTTTTAATGACCCCTAAGTCATTGTTAGTGACGCAGCTTAAACTTGTTGGAAAAACGATGTGAATAATGTTGGTATTTGCCTAAATGTTACAGGCTAACGCCATTTCTTGTTTCACGAAAATAAATTTTTCCATGTCGTGAATAAACGCTGAAATTTGGCTGATGGTTGTAGTTCCGTGGACCGTGTCCCTATTGCTGGTTTGAGGGTTAGGGGAGCACAAATTCAGTGTTATCAATCATCTTCAATTCTATTTTAAGGTTAGAGTTATACTATTTTGCTGTTGTTTGTTTTTAGACAGCATGAACCAAAACTGGGTTATCTGCCCCACGACGATGAGCAATTTGATTTTGCTTTCAATAATACAACAATGAACATAATGTTGGCTTACAACAATGGACACCAAACTGTAAGTACATATCACAACAACAGCACAAGTGAAGAATTGTTGCTTTTCCCCACCGCTAAATAAGCCAGTTTGGTGAACTTCTCAGCAAAGACTAAACCTATTCAAAGGGTTCGAAGGGTTTTGTAGCGAGCGTTAACCGCTTCCGGACTAAACCTATTAGGAAAGAAAAAACTAAACAACAATTACTTTGTAACAGTGTAAAGTTAAAAATGCGCTTGTTAGTAAACCAAAGTCAAAACAGCAAAGGAACGCGATAAAATTTCAGATACCACAGTGTTGGTCAAGTGTTAAGTCCACGTGAAACCTTACTGCTCTCCGCAAAACAGAACTAAAGCCAAAAAAAAGGCCATTAAACTGGATTGGCTTTTCCATCTTGTAATTGCTAAGAAAAAAATGGATTTTATCAGTTGAACCAAATAGATGTGATGTCTTCCCCCCAAAAAACTTACGGATTACCACCAAACCTTTCGGCCATTTCAAGTAGTGACATGAAACACTAAGCTCTTTCGCCTAGTTAATCATAGAGACTAAGACTTCAAATGTTAAATTAAATCATTGAGAATTGCACAGTAAACAATTTTCATATACGGGGTATTTCTTTACCCTTCAAACTGTTACTCCGTGACTTTAACTTGGCGAAAGAGCATGGCATTTGATAACTACGACTTTAAACACCCAAAAAGTTTGGGTGGAATTCTGAATAAGTTTGTTTTGGGGAGATTAAAATTGCACTCCAATTATAAACTCGAGAAGCGAGATATTTGTTAGGACAAACGTTACGGAAAAGTAGTTACAGCCGAGCTGTAGAACTCTGTGACATTTTTCGTTTATTAAAAAAGTATATTTTTACGAATTTGATAATTACAGCACGCTAGGCTCAATTTTCTGTCATGGGTGATAAGTTTAGGCACGAACAAATTAAAAGTGTTAAAAGTACTGCATAGCACGGGACTTTCTTGTTGTATTGCAGGACAACAAAAAATATTAAATGGTAGCCATAACCCACTGCATCCAGGCTCATAATTCCTTTTAATCTCCTATAAATTTAGTTTGATTTTCCTATAAAGCTCCTATCTTTTAACAAAAAATTCCTACAATTCCTATTTTTTATCCATTAAAGTTGGCTGGGAGCCCTGCCCTAGCTGCTTTAGTAGTGAACCTGCCTTTACAGCAAGCGTTCTTTTACAGTGAACCAGCTTTTACAGCAAGCGTGCTTTTACAGTGAACCTGCTTTTACAATGAACCTCCTTTTACAGCAAGCCTGCTTTTTACCTTATGTTTTTTTTAAGGGGGGGGGGGGGGGGCCGGGTTAATTCAACATTACGAAAGGTTGGACCGTTGTTACCAAAAATTAAGAGGACTACTCTGCGGACTAATGTTGAACAATGTACGAATACTGTGGTGCGATTTTTAATTCCTTGGTGGTTTATTTAAGGGGGGGGGGTGGCCCTGCAATGTGTGCGCGATTTAATCAAAGTTGGTAATTACATTACTTTTACTGAAACCGTACGACTTATTGCATTTACTGCGTTTACCAGGCAAGGAGATTCACGATTTAAGATGCAGCCAAATGTGATATTTCCGCTTTGAGAATATGGGATGGCAGCCGCCATAATAATAATCATGGAGTACAAAATATTGGAGAAACTGAAGTCTGACGAGTAGGATTAAACACGCATAGCTACAGTTAAACTGTGATACTGTTTGCAAAATTTATCCTATCGCAGGCAAAAGTTTGAACTAATTTTCCAATAGCTGTTCAATTTTATAAATTGATGTTTGCATCGTTTTTACATTTGTGGCAACCTGCTCAATGTATACTTTGCCTTAGTCGCACAATTACAACAGAAATGATGAATAATGGGGTGTATATCTCATGAATCTCATTCAGGCGAGAGCAGAGGCGATAACGGCGTACAACCAGGTGCCGCCATATTTGTTCTATTTTTAAAATTGTTGTTTTAATCTGAAATTGGTGTCATGCTCTTTTATAGAGGGTTACAATAATTATGTAAATAAAATAAATAAATAAAGATATAATTGTAGGATTGGCCAGTCGTAAATCTCATTCAGACGAGAACTGGAAGTAGGCTAGCGCCATGTTTGCGTTATTGACGTCGACCAAGCTCCGGAAGGAATGCTGCTTGCTAAGGTTTGGAATGCAGTTGCGACCCCCAAGTGTCATACAATAAGTATGATGAACGCACTGTTTGCTTGTATGGGGTGTTATGGGGGGGGTTCTCCCCAGAAGCTGAGGCATGAAATTTCGACTGCTGAAGTGTTGTTTTCGAGGTCCAAAATTGACTCCACCTCCCCACCCCGGTGAAAAATATGATGACTAGTCCCTAAGCTACGGGAGGGCCCATGTGCCGTTGGCACCCTGGCACTATGGCCTGTCCGGGTCTGGCAAGGAAAAAGTTTCTTCAATACCCTTTTTACAATTGTACGATTTTGATTTTGGTGTATTCAAGGTGATCGGCCGCTAACTCTATGCTGATAATTCATAATTTGTTGTGCTACGGATAGTTAGTAGGCCTATCCTTGCTGATGCCATTCCATTCGTCTTGGACAACACTGAAAAATCCTACGAGTTTCCACTAGTGTTGGCGGTACCCAGGGCCATGCCATGTAGGGAGACGGGGGTCAGACGCCCCCCTCCCCCCCCAAAAAAAAATGCCTAACGGGTGCCAAATTCGGTGGCGAGTAGAAATTTTGAAAGACCGAGTGCTTTCTATGGTCTACTGGCTAAGTGGTGACTGCTACTGGATTGACATTCGAAACGGTATGATTTTTGGGCACCGAACATTTTTGGGAAATTTTAGCCTGCGTGTAGACGAAAACAAAAAGATACTAGCATCTAAGATAAAGTTTCTGAAAGGTACCATGTGGTTAATAATGATTGCATTTTCTCGGGGCTGTGGCTTTGTGCGATGTGTATCATTCATTGAAAAGCTGCACTAGAAAATTTGCATGTGTAATTTTGCTCTTAAACTTTCTATTGTACTTGTTACACTGTCACTGTTACCAAATATCATTTTAATATTTTAATTATTTTCTTCTAGCTTTCTCTTCTACTGATATGTGTAGTTGGGACATTTTTTGCGGACATAATACAATTTATTGCATGTTATTGAATTCAGTGGCACGAAGTTTAGTGATTTGACCTTCTCGTGTGATGTTTCCACTCCCGGATCAATTAGGCTACGGTATATCAATGGTTATTCTTAAAAAATGACCGTGTAGCCATCCAATTGGGTCAACTTGTTTTTTTTTCGGGTCTGACTGTTTTGGTAAAATAATACTATCGGTACAAATATCGAAGGTATTGCTTCATTCGTTAGGCTACCAGACCTAACTAAGAAGGCTTCGACTCCGCAATGTTTCTCATGAATTGCATTGTACATTTTTTTTTGGTATTAGACCTAAACCAATAAACTACCTTTACAAATCACTCTGAAAAAACTAAAACTACGAAATGAACAAAAGAAAACTATAGTGCCTTAGAAAACAAATTTGGTTGTAGATTAAGTTCATGAGACGCGTGTGGTTTGTACAAATCACAAACTTGTGTACAAACCACAAACTTATATACAATGTGGTAGGGATTGGTGTCTCTGTGTTATGGATAGGTTAGGATAGGTAGGGGCAGCTAGCCGAAAATGTGATACTTTCTCGGTCTTCAACAACTTACGATTGTTGCATCACCCTGTATACAATACCAGGTGATAACATGTAAATAAATACATTACATATCTTTAGGTACAAGCAGTGAACTAGGGGAAAGGAACAGGAGGTAACAGGGGAGATTAAGTTGCACGACATGACACCTACCCCACTAAAGTTTGATTTACACATTTTCAATCAAAATGTGACATCCTAATATTTAAAAATTCAAAAGAACTAAGATTAGAAAATGTATGTCATTCAAAAAAGAATTTCACACAATAATAGCCAATTGTTGATTATTGTGTGAACTTCTTAGATTATGAGTAATTACAAATTCAAATTACTCGTTAAGAAATAATTTGGCAGGCATTTCTTGCGTAAACGAATGCAATAAGGTGGCCAGAAAAATTTGGTGTTATTTTACGGTGGGTCAAAGGACATTCATAGCTATTTTAACACATTTATTGAAATTCGTTTAATGATTTCAAAGTAGTTCACACGTACCATAATCTTCAATTGTTGATTATTGTGGTAGCTTCTTCGATTATGAGTAATTAAGAATTCAAATTACTCTTTTAAGAAAGAGGTGTTTTTTGGCAGTAGTGTGTGGGTAGCAGAAAAATTCTGTGTTATTTACGGTGAGTCAACGGACATTCATACCTTTTTAAACACATTTAAATTCTTTAATAATAATTTCAGCCTGCCCTATAATTTTGAGGAACTTAAAATGAAGGCAAATTTCATTGTGCTTGTTAGGAATATTTCATGTTTTGACGAAATTATACAATTACTTAAGATTAGCCTACTCGCTCGAATGCTTTTGTTCGCAAATATAGCTTCTTTTTTTTTTTTAATGTGCAGTCTTTTAACAAAGCATTTAAAATCCTCAACTATGCTAGGGGACCCTATTTCTAGAACGAATTAAAGTTTTAAATTGCAATAATTTCAGTGCCCCAGGTGCAGCCCAAAAATTGCTCACATAAAGCACCGGGTTAAAAACCCTCCTGATCTTCTCTCTTCTTTTCTGGAAAAGACCCTACTAGTTTTCGTATAAAATACAGGCAAGACAATCCTTGACTTTAAAAGGGGGTTACTGTCCCAGTTGTAAAGTCAAAATAGGTAGCGAAGCAACTTTGGTTGGCATTACAATTTACAGGATAAAATTTCCTTTTAAGAACGCAGTGTTAACCCATTTACATCAACAACTGTGTAACTGTTCCAGCGTGCACTGAGCCTTTCTGCGTCTGGGGGTTTCACAAATTGATCGATTGTGGTGAATATGGCTTCCATCAAGTTCAGGAGAGGGAGCCACCTACAGCATGATCGACCAACTTTTTGAAACCCCAGATTGCTACAGCTTGTTGAGAACTGGAGCTCCAGCTTGTACGCCATGATATTATATAGATCAGTGGTCCCCTCCTCACGTGCGCAAATTTCAAAATGAAGTAAAGTGGCTCTCGTGTTGTGTGGGTGTTCTTTGTAAAGAAAGTGGCCAGCAGCCACCGAAAATTTGAAGGAACTTGTGGATTGTGTTCTTTTTTTGTGGTTTAGTGTATTTTGTGCATTATTGACGTCTTCTTTTTACCACTGTAAACAGTAATTTCTGATTTTTTCGATTGATAAAAAATTAATACTTTCGTCCCTCGGAAATTCGATACTTTCAACATTTGAAAATGCAGACTTTCGTTGTCCAAAAATTTTGTTTCCAAATTCCGGATCAGCCACAGCCCCAGTCCGTTCTTGGTTTTCAATTTAATAGAGGTGCCATTGTTCCTTGAGGGTTTAATTTTAGGGAAGGTTATCTGCTGCTGCGAAGGTTCTAAATCAACCAAGGTTTCTTTGAGACATAAAGGTTTCTTGAAAGAAACCCTCCTTGGCTTGGAAAACTTTGCACACTTTGAAAATGGATTGGTACTGAGTAGTGACTTGGCCCCTTTAATGGTCTAAAACCTTAGGCCTGGCACCATAAATTTGTACTATATTGGCACCACCCCCTTCAGGTAAACTCAGCCCGACCCTGTTCCTTAAATCCCTGAAAGTTCTCCAAAAATTCAGGGAAACTTACTACTTATTCATGGTTTGGTGGTCCCGGATTAATTTTAGAAAGCTTACTTTACGCGTGTCAAGTTTAAATTTGGCCATCCAACCCCTTCCCATTATTATCGGCTGTTCTCCCAGTGCCACAAAGGCTTTTAATCATCTCCTTTAGTTGTTCAAGTCATATTTACTTTAATTTCTACCAAAGGTTATACAATCTTACCTCACCAGGTTATCAACGTTACGGTGGTATCCTGTATTGTTCGGTTAGAAAAATATTTCTTGTATCAACTCAATGGAAAATTGTGGCGTCACTATTGGAAACACTCTTGGATTAATTTGATGCCATTAATGGTACAATCCCCTGTCCATTTTAAACTTACAACATTATTTATAGTGATGCCATACGTTTTAGATGCTAGGCCAGCAACAAGTCCGAATCTATTGGAAAAGATAGAAACCAAGTCAGTACCTTCGGGGATTTTCCGCAAAATGTGCGTTCTTACCATATTTGTGGTTTTCACGTTTGTTACCCAGATTATTTTTATGAGTGCCATGTGGAGGCTTACTGCCGGAACTCAAATAATGCCGGAACGGCATACAGCTATTACTGCCTGATGATTCCTAAAATTTTGCAGGCATAGTCCCTAAATTTACGATTAAACCACAACAATGGCACTAAAATATCTTTCTTTGTTGCCAAAACATCTTAACCTGATAATTTAACATCAGGATAATTTAACATTACATTCCTCGAACGTGATTGTTCCCCTGGAGGTTTCTTCCGGTGCGCAGCCGCCTGCTTGCATATCCCCTACTGCGCATGTGTGTGGTAGTCCTCCCTTATAAAAGCGACAGCGCGCACGCTATCGGCATTCATTTTCCTCCAGAGGTGTCTCCACGCCACCTCGCGCCGCTGTTCCCCAGCTTTCGCACGGAAAATTGGATTCTACCCGATGATGGCCGCCGCTTCCGAAGCTCCCGCCGTGCTCGCCGCTCCCTCTCATGCTCTCCTTCGTCCGCAAGCAACTGGCTTCTCCCTCGGCAACCGCTGGATCTCCGCCCTCGACCTCGCCGCCGTTGGCCCGATCTCTGCCGCCTCCTTCACCGAAGCTCCTCCGGCAAGCAACAACGCCTCGGACTCTCCCTTGCAACCCGGCCAGCGCACCCCGCCAGCCGAACCCATGGACCTATCGGCTCTACGTGAGGATTTTCTTCGGGCGAAGGATGTCTACCGTGAAGCCAAGAAATCCCTCCAGCAGACTATGGCAACTCCCCGTTCTCCAGGCCACAACTCTCCCTTGGACCTGTCGTCCAACTCCTCCCAGATTGGTCGAAGCGTCTCCCGCAGCGAAGTCCGGCACATCGTCCAGGAAACGGTCCGTGTGATGCAAGACAATCCCATGCCGCCTCCCTCCTGCACGTCTTCCGCCCAACACGCCCGCACGCAAGCCTGGATCACTTCTGCCTCCAGCCACGACTCAGACAAACGCGGCTCAATGCTGCCCCCTGGCGCCCTGAAGAGACGCAAGCTTCCGCAAGCTTCTCCTTCTGCCGGCCCCGCGGCGACCACCGAAGCTCTGCATCCCGCCATCCCTCTCTCGTCCGGCAAGAGGATTCACTTCCCGGACGAGGCCGCCGATGACCAGGCCTTCCCTTTGGCTGCGCTTCTCAAGACGGTCGAAGAAACCATCCCCGACTGCTTTCTGTTCAAGCCCTCGCAGTCGGGCGACGCTCCCGTCATCAACCGTGAGCTGAAAACTGGCTTCGGCTTTGCCCTTAGGGACAAAGACACCAAACCCCGCAATCTTCTTGGGCAATCCACCGCACTGCTAACCTGCCTCCTCCGCAATGAAGGCTCTCTGTCGGCAACGGCGACCCGCTCATTCTGGACAAAGAACCGCCACCACCTCGTCCAGGCCGTGGAAATAGCTTCTTTCGTCCGTCGGGCGACGGCGCTACGAACCCAAACAACTTCGCGACCTACCCGGAATGTGAATTCTTACGCAGCGAGGTGAAGATGGATTTCGGCACTGCTCTTTCCATCCCGAAGAAGGCCGACATCCCTACCTTCGTCCTTTACGACAATGACAAGTGCCTACGGCTCAGCCTACGTGCCGCCTCTCAAGCCGACGTTCTCAACACGGCGGTAAACGCACTATGCGAGAAATTATCCTCGGACGCAAGTCCTGAAGAAATATGCAGTCTCTCGTCCCTAATAATGCAGCTCTTTCAGAAGGCAAGCTTCGCCACGTACCATTCCATCAACTGGGCAACAAGGGCCCTCTTTAACAACACACTGCTGCTCCGAGACATTGCTCTTTCGTCCGCCAACAACCTAAACGTCTCTACGACGCACCGGCTCCGCAACCAGCCCATCCACGAGTCGGACATGCTCTTCCGGGGCCTCATCCCAACTCTTGCCCCTCACCTCGACATCGCCCGTAAGCCCAAGCCATTCAAGCAGCTCCCCTCTGTCTCTCGTCCGGCTTTGAAGAACAACCAGCCCAACCCTCGGCCTCCCTTGGACAACTGGAACAGGACGCCGGCCCCCTCACAGTCCTCGCGCCACAGCGACTTTCGTCCGAAGAACCCGCAGCCCTTTCGGATGGACCAGCCTCGCTCTCGTTCCAGCCAACGCAACCAGAAGCGAGCCACCACTCCAGACCGACGTAGCCGCCACTCGTCACCAGGGGGCAAAGCCAATTTTGGCAAAAACCAACAATGACGCCTCTCACCCATCCTGTCTTCCAGTCGGGGCCAGATTACGGTTTTTGTCTCCCAGCTTGGCTACAACTAACAAAAAATCCAGAAGTCCTTTTTATCATCAAACACGGCTTTCGTCCGGAATTTTTATCAAAGCCGCCGCTCCTTCCATCACCGCCATGGGAATTCTCCCCACCACCAACACAACAACTCTCGTTCGAAGTCTCAGAACTCCTGCGGAAGGACGCAATAAGGGAATGTACAAGCCAGGTCTGGGCTTCTACAGCTCCATTTTCACCCGACCAAAGAAGTCAGGAGGCTCCCGTTTGATCTTCAACATGAAACCTCTCAACAAATTCATCTCAAACGACCATTTCAAAATGGAAACCCTCGAATCCATCCGTCTTTCGTTCAAACCAAACGACTGGACAGTCACGATCGACCTAGAAGACGCCTATCTCCATGTCCCACTCCATCCGGCCATCACGCACCTCTTTCGGTTCATCTACAACCAAATGGTCTACGAATTCCGTTGTCTTCCCTTCGGCCTGAATGCAGCCCGCAGAATTTTCACATTAGTTCTAAAACCCGTATTGGCCTACCTACACCAACACGAAATTCAAGCCAACGCCTACCTGGACGACTGGGCCCTCGACAACCCAGACCCTCTCACATTACAACAAAACAAGGACAAGACCATTTCCCTGTTAAACCGACTGGGCTTCGGAATAAACTACACGAAATCCCGCCTAACGCCAGCACAAATCTTCACCTTTTTGGGAGCTTCTTTCGATCTCCACACGGCAAGAATCGCCCCCTCCCCGGAACGGATAGAAGACCTCCTTCTCCACACCCATCTCCTTCGGTCGAAAACAAGTTTTTCTCCTCGGGAACTGAACTCCCTCATCGGAAAGATGGACGCAATGGCAAACCTCGTCCCCTACGGTCGATGGATGGTAAGACCACTTCACCACCACCGGATAGACAACCGGGCTATCAACCAGGACCTCCCGGACAAGCAAACCCCCTTCAGCCCCGACTTTCCTCTGGACTCCCTCCTTTGGTGGTCAGATGTCACCAACCTCACGAAGACACAACCTCTCCACGAACCACATCCCGAGATTCTCATCTTCACGGACGCTTCAAAAACGGGCTGGGGTACTCTCCTGGGAACACAAGAAGCCTCCGGCCTCTGGCCGCCATCCTGCACGGATCACATCAACCACCTCGAGCTCCGAGCAATCTTACTCGCCCTACATCATTTCCTTCCCAAAATCAGGAACAAGACTATACAAATCCAGTCCGACAACACGACTGCTCTGGCCTACATAAAGAAAGAAGGAGGAACGAAATCCAGATCTCTCCACCACCTAACTTCAGAAACCTTCAACCTCTGCATTCCGCACAACATCACACTCCTACTCCATATCCCAGGCAACAGGAATGTGATTGCCGACTCCCTATCACGCCAGAAACCTCCGACAGGCAAATGGTGCCTCAAGAAATCCATCTGCGAATCTCTCTTCACCATCTGGGGGACTCCAATGATAGACCTGTTCGCCACGAGGCACAATGCCAGACTTCCCCACTACATCAGTCCGATCCCGGACGACTCGGCAGTAGCAGTAGACGCCCTCACGTTCCCATGGCACAACTTGCTCGCCTACCTATTCCCACCCTTCAAACTACTTCCGCAAGTACTTCGGAAAATAGAGGAAAGTCGCAGCCTGTTCATTCTAATAGCTCCCCTCTGGCCATCGGCAGCATGGTTCCCACTCCTTCTAGAACTTCTAGTCGACATTCCAAGAAGTCTACCTCCTCAACCAGATCTTCTATCCCAACAGAAAGGAACAAAGCTACACCCGAACGTGTCCACCCTCAACCTACACGTGTGGCTACTATCATCAAACTCCTTAAAAAGGCTGGAATTCATCAAGAAGAGGCCGAACGCATCGCCTCAAAGGCAACAAGAGACTCCACTAACCGGATGTATGACAGCCACTGGTCAAAATGGATTCGTTGGTGTATCACAAAACAAGTTAATCCTGTAAACCCACCTCTTCCCACCCTCCTAAACTTCTTCGGAGACCTGTTTAACATCGACAAACTCAAAGGCTCTACAATCCTAGTCTACCGTTCTGCCTTAAACACTGTCTTCAAAGCCGCCAACAACACGAACTTACTTGACGACTACCGAATTTCAGCCCTTCTTCGTTCATACGAAAACGAAAGACCCACCACCAGAAGATCAATAACAAACTGGGACCTTTCACTCGTTCTCCAGTCACTAATGGGCGAACCATATGAACATTTACAGGACACCTCCCTTCATCTCATGACCCGCAAGACAGTCTTTCTCGTCACACTAGCTGCCAGCCTTCGTTGTTCAGAAATCCAAGCCCTCTCAGCAGATCCTGCATACTGCATCTTCAGCCCCAACTTCTCTTCAGTCACCCTATATCCAAGATCAACATTCAGAGCTAAAACACAGAAACCTTCAGAACCACCGAAACCAATTACCTTTCCAGCTCTATCCACCCTAGTTGGAAACGAACCGGAACGCCTTCTCTGTCCAGTCAAAGCCTTACGCTTCTACTTAGCCCGGACACGTCATGAAGACATCCGCCGAGGAAGAAACCAACTCTTTCTCCCAGTCGACCCCCAATCTGGTGAAACATCAGCTGCCATGGTTTCAAGATGGATTAAGAAAACAATCGAAGCAGCCTACGAAAAAACTCCGAATGAGAGCATGAGAGTGACGGCGCACGAAGTGAGAGCTGTCTCCACATCATGGGCCCACTACAACGCCATCCCAAAAGAAGATATCTTGGCAGCAGCGTCCTGGCGCCATCAAACAACCTTCACCTCCCACTACCTGAGGGACATGTCAAGAGAAGAATCTGGACTAAGCCGGCTGGGACCGATCGTCGCAGCCAGAACTGTGGTCAACCCCCCATTAAGCACTCAGAACACAGAAGCAAGCCATCCATGAAGGAAGCAAGCCATCCATGAAGGAAGCAACCCACCCAGAAGGAAGCAAGACCCAAACAACGGTCCTTTTCAGGGCCACCAAATCCTACGAAAGAGACCCAAGTCCCTGCTATCACCTGTTCTGAATAAAGTGAGAAAATTTTTCTCTTTCAGATAAAAAACCTTTTTTGGGGGGGAACGCCTGCTTGCATCACGGGGCGCTCGTCAGGACGGTGCCCGCCACCAAACTTGACGAGGTCAACCTGATAATGCTAAATTATCAGGTTACGATGTTTTGGCAACAAAGAAAGAACATTTTGCCGGCCCCCAGTCCGGCCGGCTAAAAATGGTTTCTTTGTGCCTAAAACATACTTAACCTACTCCCGCCCTGCCTCCCCTCTTAAGTCACCGCCTGACATATTGAGAGTAAAATGAATGCCGATAGCGTGCGCGCTGTCGCTTTTATAAGGGAGGACTACCACGCGCATGCGCAGTAGGGGATATGCAAGCAGGCGGCTGCGCACCGGAAGAAACCTCCAGGGGAACAATCACATTCGAGGAATGTAATGCTAAATTATCAGGTTAAGTATGTTTTAGGCACAAAGAAACCATTTTTAGCCGGCCGGACTGGGGGCCGGCAAAATGTTCTTTATACCCTGAGCCGTTTTAAACATTTTGATAGGCCTTTGACGTAATATTGCAAGTAGTGCTGTTATGTGTACTATCTGTAATACGCGCTACATTTTTAGCTGCTGACTCCACAGCTAAAGCTAATTGACAACCTTTATCAAAAGTTAAGGTGGTTTATACATAGCAACTCCTTCTGAATTTCAGATGTGTAATAACCCCACGACCAAACGATCCCACAATGCGGATTTTGGTTGTTGGTTCTGCTTGTAAAAATATACCTCCGCAATTTCTGAAGGTACAGGATAAATACAGTCCCTTACCAAAGCTACAATTTCATCAAGCGACTTGGTACTTGGGGCAACAGGGGAGCATAAACTACGTTTAAGATGTACGTTGCCTTCCCTACATTTGACAAAAATGTAGGAACTTGTTTACTAATAGGAACATCATTTGCTAGGATATACATCTTTGGGCATTCTATTTACAGGGTGTCCCAAAAGTCAGGGGTCGCCCGGATGATATACACGGGTGATACACCGGGTGTTCATGCTGATATGCCGGGGATTTTTATCTTTGTTCGTGCTATCTTTTATCATCAGCATGAACAAAGATAAAAATCCTAAGGTATATCAGCATGAACACCCGGTATATCACGTAGTATATCATCCGGGTGACCCGTGACTTTTGGGACACCCTGTAATTTATGACAAATTTACATTTTAATTTAATAACACTTAAAAGGGTAATAACCTTAATCGACACAATAAATCAACAAAATAGCATCAAAGTAACTTATAACCTTGATAAATCCAGATAAATAACTACCCACATTTATGTAAATCACGTAAGTTTTATATTTAAAACTATCTCGTAATTAATATTTCGATCAATTGTTTATAATTAATTATCGCTTGGTCCCTAATTTTCACAACCCTAAAAGCGTGGAGCGGTATATCCCATATCACCATAAGTAAAGTGTGGCGATGTGGATTATCAGAATAGTAAAGTGTGGTGAGATGGCATGTGTTGGCCAATACTTTTCATAAGGTAGAATTGCTTAACAAAACCATATCATAATTAATTTGCTTTTTTCCTTAATGTTTAATAAAAGTTGTTTCCAAATAATCTACTCTCTAAAATAAATCGTGCCCTTTTATTAAACAAGAAAGATAAAAACAAATTAATTCACGCATGGTTTTGTTAAGAAGTTCTACATTACGAAATTACCAGATAATTAAATACTTACTTACACCTAGCACAATTATTGCTCACAGTCTTTGCCCAAGTTGTGGGACAATATCTTAACAAGTGCGTTTCGGAACCAAACCCATGACGCTTTAGTATAGTATCAGACCCTTGTGGTGCCCTTGAAACGTTCCTGCTCTCACCCCAGACTAATTAGCATCCCCCTTGCATTTGCATTTATTTCCACCTTGAGCACTATTTGCATTTCTTTCACTTCTGTTCCCATTTGAAAGCTAACTCCTGCTGTTGCATTTTCTCATTATGTTCCCTCTCCTCCTAATGCTTAGCTAGTAATTCTCTTTCTAGCTCTTCCTGTCAAGCCAATTTTCCCCTTTCAAGATCCAAATTTTCTTTTTCTAATAATTGTTTTTTTCCCCTTTCTAATTCTTCTGCCTTTAACAACATTTCTTTGTCCCACTGTAATTCAGTCTCCTTTTTTTAAAGTCAATTTCTTCCTTTCCTATATTATAACTTCCAAGCTTTTCCATCCTTAACCTTTCCACTTCTTAATTGTTTATCCTGCGTGTCCAATTCTACCTGCCTTTCCCGTTCTAATATCTTCCCGTACCTTATGATCTTGCGAGTAGACTAAAGCCCTCTCCAGACAGAGGAAAATTTCGTGCGATGCGCTGCGTAACTACGTGCCCACAAGGTCAAAATTGCTGCAATCGTATTGTTAGTATTGCGTTTAAGGACCAATATTGAAGTCTATTTCACACCATACTGCGTCGCGTGCAGCCGCGAGCAGCCAGTCTGGTCAGGGCTTCAATCTTGTGCGCATCTTCTTGCGGTTGTAAGGGAACCCGACTTATAAGGCAGGTGGCCCCGAGCACTACATGTACATCTGCCATAATTTCCCATATTGAAAGTTGTCTTAGCGAAAAGAATGCAGAAAATAACTGCAAATGGTTAAAAAAAACTTTAATATGCTGTCAATTTCACACGCTCTAAAACAATGTGGTCGCTTCTTTTATTTATCGTAATGGTGACAGAATTGTTCAAGTGTTCTCGTAAAGATAGGTGCTGGATTCGTTCGCAGGGCACTGGTCAGAAATCACATAAGTGGATCACAGGGTACTAAAATCACTGTACGAAAAATATTCTGAATTAAATTTTACAATACAACGGATTGAAGACGCGTATTGTGGCGTATCTCGCGTGGCCGTGTAATTGTAGTCACTGACTTCAAATTCCGTACCATAATAAAGTCTCTTCGTTTTCTGGAAGTGATTAGAACCAAATTTGGCTAATTAAGCGAAGGGAAATGCGGGTGAGTGTGCGTTAGTCTTGGAATCCAGAGATTGTCACCAAGATTGAAAAAATGATTATACCTTTCAAATAACAATAAAATTTCAAAATTGTATGATAATTTATATCGTCAGGAACTCTGAATGCATACACGTTGGTGTGTCTCTTGTAACTCTCGGTTAGTGTATCAAGGTCTTCTGGGTGAGAGGTTATAGGTTTCACTTCCCTCTCCTAGCAGTTTATCCAACATCGTCCGAATATTATTTTATCAAATCATCACTAAGAGGCGTTAACTTTCCGGCTAGCGTGAACACTTGCTTGGAGTCGGGAGTTAATAAAAACAATCAATTTCTAAGAAGTGACGTAACTCCTTCCTTACTTCAAGGTCGTTGTAACGCTTCTTTTGCCTGAACGGGTTTCTTCACAGCACGAGTGCAGCAACCGGTATTGTGTACACTTCTGCCACTTTTCCAACGAAAATGTTGAGGTGTGCGCCTCAACATTTTCACGCACTGTAAAAACAATCTAAAATTGTAACCATCACAATTGCCGGTTAAAAATATATCAGCTTTAGGACTAATTTTGTTACCTGCGGTTTTAATTTCTTAAGTAGCAGCTAACGGAAAAGAGTTGGCGATTAGGACTAACACGGTATCGAGACTTTTTTTTTAATGAAGCTAACGTGTGTCGTTAACGAAATCCGTTTTTTTTTGTTTTGTTTTTTTAAGGTTGCGTGTCTTCCTGTAGTGTTAAATCGGACTATCAAATGTTATTTCATTGCGTTACGCCGTGAAAGCCTATTAGCTATAAGGAAGCAACGATGTTTTAATGCACCTTGTTTTTTTAAAGTACTCTTGCGTACCACTGAAAAAGGCGATGGACGGATAAATGCGTTGTTATAGCTATCCCAGCCGTTTCGGCTATACAGGAGACAAAACCTGCACAGCGTAATTTTAACTTAAGTTATCCATGAAAGCAAGAATTTATAGGGTTGGGTTGATGAAAGTAATCACGATGATGAGGAGGATGATCGCTCTTTCGGCAGATGACTGAATGGAAATGAGACCAAGAATGAGAATTGGAACATGTATAGGTAATATTAAAACCGTCACTCCAGCGTCAGACGTCATGGGCCCTCTTTTATGGCACTCCTGATATCGTTATTTTCTAACAGGTTCACGGTATTATGCTGACTGTACCCTGACTGCAGGAAAATTATACTGCTTTACGTTTCAAGGTCCATGTTGGTCCTTTCTCTTGGGCTTATCCTTACAACAGTGCACGGGGAAAAAAAGCCTCGAAAAAAAAAAGTTGATGGGAATAAAGCCCCGGAAAAAAATCGCTGGAAACAAAAGCCGATGGGAAAAAAAGGCACGGAAAATAAAGCCAATTTTGGGGGGGGGGAAGAAAGACGCCAAACAAATTTGATGTAAAATCTCCAAAATACCAAGAAGTTTCCACCAAAATTGAAATATAAGAGGGGGAGGGGGGGAGCGTCTGGAATCATAAATTTTATGAACAAATTCCGTAATTGGGGAAGGAATATTGAATTTGGTCGACAATGGATAATTAAAAGAAAATTCGGGAAGTTTTTTTTTTAATTTATTTATTTATTTATTTTTATTTTTTTTATTTAAAAGGAAACGTCCATAGGCAGCATTTAACACGTGCATATATACATATAAACAAACACTTTCCAATCGCCACTGGAGGGACGCTTATTTGCCGCGCCATCCTCCAAGTGAAACGAATGGAACACTTAAACGTGAAATAATGACACGTGGCCGTGTCAGTCTGGCTCAGCGGTAGGACCTTGGCCTTTGATTTCAAAGGTCCTGGGTTCGATTCCTCGCTCAGGCAGTCTGACATATAAGTCCAAAAGGCAGCGTAAATAGGTTTGCATCTGTATTTAGTTATTACCGTAGTTTTTAAACAATTCTTAAACTACAAACGCTCAAAATGAATTGGATACCTTCCCAGAATGTCATTCTATCCCTGCAGCCTTTTATCGAAGTTCTAATACTCCGAAAAGCTTCGAAAACACAAGCGAGGTGGCTAGCGTGAGACGCTGCTGCTATCCTTCCTGCCCACTCTCCCACAAATGGACGCCAAACGACTCGTCGGTCTACCAACCACTCCACCCTCAGTAAACTAAAATGGAATGACCTGCAGTCATTTCGAGATGACGAGTTAGCTTGACGTCCCAACCGTTCTATAAATAAGTTTCTAGTTGCCGGCTGAAAATATCACACTACCTGTAAATTTCGTTGCATTCAGTTCCTGAGTGCTTGTTACCCTGGAGGATTCAAAACTCTCTCGATACGCCCAGCTTAACCGCCCATCTGCGCATGCGTCAGCACGTGCAGACCCTCCATAAACGGTATTGCGGCCTTAGCCAACCATCTCTTTTCCTCCAGCCTCCGGCCGCGACACACTGCCATTGTTACCCTCCCGCTTCAAGATCAACCGTAAGCCTCAACGTTCGCCGATTGGCCCTGCCCACGAAGTAACCTTCTATTCTCCCTACGTTAAACGAATGCACTCTCACCTTTTGTACAATGCGTTCACCGAAGGTTCATGGAAGAAGACCTCCTTGTCCTTCCCTTACATCATGCCCACGTTGTGTATGTCCACGTTCGCCGAACGTCACACTCTTCCGTGAAAACCTTCGGGAAGCTACCATCATGGATCCTGCCTCCCTTGGACGTTCACCGAACGTGCCACCCTTGCCTCGTCACTTGCACCATGGTAAATGCTCACCCACGACTTTCGCCGAACGTCACATTCGTTGAACCTTCGCCGTGAACTTTTCACTCGTTCAGACCTTTCCACCATATGCTAATCAATGCAACGATCGTCTTTGCATGCATCATGTAAGTTCGCCGAACGTGCCACCCAAGCCAATCGCCGTTGACATCATAAGCGTGTAGTGCCCACCAATTGCACCTCCGTTTGCCGAATGCTAAACGTTCGCCAAACGTGTCAATGTTCGTCAATGCAGACCCTTATTACTGTGTCGCCGTTTTCATCCTGAACCCTTCCCTGACGTGCTTATTTTCGTTAAATGTAACAACGTCATCGTCATGCTCTTCATCATCCCTTCATAACTTCATGTTGATATAAACTACGGAAGGTGCTACGTTCGCCGAAGGTACTACGTTCGCCATAGGTATTATTACGTTCGCCGAAGGTACTACGTTCACCGAAGGTGCTACGTTCGCCGAAGGTGCAGCGTTTGCTGAAGGTACTACGTTCGCCGAAGGTGCTCCGTTAGTACCGCACTCGCCGATGGTGCGATGCTTACCAACCTTTCAACTGGATGAACTTCCACTGACAACCTCGGTCTCTTGCCTTCGCCGAATTCACGTTCGCCGAATGCTCAAGTTGAGACTTCACCAACATCTTGCCCATTCAACCCTCTTAACAGGAATTTTCATCCTGCGTTCTCCGACTGTTCACCCTGCCTTCCCCATTGATGTTGATGTTCATCATTTGGCCCTTGCACTCATGCTTTGCTTGCCGCCCGACCCTCAATTGATCATCGGAGATTTTTCACCCGGAATCTTTTCAACTTCCCCCGGACACTGACACATTACCGAACACCATCATGAATCTGCGCCTAAAATCCGCCAAAGGTCTCTGTAGCCCTGCCGAAGGTGAATCAACTGCTTAACGAAGTGAACCTTTCTCAAGCTTTCACTGCAAATCTGAGGAAACTGAACTTCGCCACATACTCTTGGCCTGCTCTCATACTTGCCGAAAACCTACAGCCCTCACCGAACTCCAAGCCTCCACCGGTCTCCCTGCCTGCGTCACTGCAAAGCTGCCTTCGCCAAACTGGCAACCTTCACATGGATAGTGCCTGATGCCTTCACTGTGAATCAACTCCAAGTGGAATCAACAACCGAGCAATGAAGATCTTCTCCTAACCTTCACTGCAATAAAAATTACAGACAGCATACGCTCAAGCGGACTATGGCTTGACTCACTCTCGCAAGCGAAGACTGATGCTGCATCCATGGGAGCCGCCCCTTCGCCAAGCGGTCCGGCATTTTCTCAACAATAGTCCAACTTTGCTGCCCTGATTTTCACGATCGCGGACATCCAACACATGCTCAAGCTGACTACGCCATGGCTTATTCTGATGAAATGCCGACTGACTCTGCAACCAACATGGCTGCCCTCCTTTGCTTCACATTCCGTCGATTCGAATTTTGTTGTCAGCCAATCCAAGTTTCGTCTGTTTCATCGCTTGGCCACCTCTCTCCTCATTCCTCAATGAAGAAGGCCAAGGAAAGGAACCACTCCCACAGATCGTCATCTTCACGTCGCTTCGATCTGTTCGACTCGTCATCACGTTCATCCATGAACTCGGACTGTCCTTCTCAAATCAAGGCTCAGCCTCTGTTCTCTCCGTTCTGTCTTCTGCAACAGTCCGTCTTTTCTCCAGTTCCTGTCCTGATTTCATGCAGTCCGATTTTCGAAATCACGGACAACCACTGCACGCTCAGACGGACGACGCTATGACTCATTCTAATGAAACGCGAGTGATTCCGCAGCCAATATGGCCGCCCCATCGCCTTTCAGTCTGTCACCTGTCGATCCGAATTTGTTACCTATCCTTCTATTTAAAGTTTCTTTTTCTGCACCACTGCTTCCATGTGGCCAACTCTCATCACATTCCTCATTATGAAAGCCAAGAAAATGAAGCACTCCCACTGATCATCCTCTTCAAAGTAACTTCGATCTCTGTCTGTATTTCTCTCGATTTGTCATCACGTTCATCTAAGAACTCGGACTGTCCCTCTCACAACAAGGCTCACCTCTGTCCTCATGTAAGTACACTCCTTTTGGCCCGTGCCATATGACAATTTACGCTCAAATCAACAACTGACAAGCTGCCATCATCTCCACAAACCATTCCAATGCTCAAGACTGGATGACCAACTGGTCTTCATCGTCTCTGTCCTGTCTTCAAGTAACAGTCCCTCTTTTCCTCCTGTCCCCTGATTTCATGAAAGCTTCACCGTATAGAAATCCTCTGAAGCAATGCAAAACCTACGTGGAAGCTACCATCGTGGATCCTCCACCCCTTCCTTCATCATCCTTAAAGCCTTTGGGAATGCTCACCCCGACCTTCATCACAAGCGTCAAAGCATTCGCCGAACGTGCTGCCCAGGCCCTTCGCCGCATGTACCATGAACACTCACCCTCAATGTTCGCCAAACGGCGCCCTTGCGAACGTCGCGTTCGCCGAACGTTACCTTCACCGAAATCCTCTCACTCGTTCCGACCTGTACCCTGTTGGCTCATGTGCTATTGTCCTTCAAACGCTATGAACATTCACCGAACGTGCCACCTCAAGCCCCTACCTTATGAATCTGTACGCTCACACACTCCCGACCTACACCAACCTTGGTCTCACCAACGCATTTCCACCTGTTTAATATAACGATGTGGTGCCGTCTCTCCATCCTTGGGGTTTTCTCCTGTCTCGACACGCGTCCCGTCTCCCGCGCTTGGCCTTTTGTCAGCCTGGATAGGCCCAACGCTTTCCGCGCTCCTCCCGTATTACCTATTTTCACATCGCAACCATGCCGCCGAAGATTCGTGGTGGTAAATCGCCAACCCTCATCAGAGGTTGGGACCCTAAAGCCGTTCGAAAACCTGACGTCTGCAAAGGAATCGGTATTGTTTCTTTCAGAAAACGCCATGACCCACACCCAGCATGCCAACATCATCGTCATTGTGACTTCGACAAAGACCCTTGTTCAATCTGCCTGACTATACGCCTTACCGAATGGCCTGTCATTCAACTTTACAACAAGAAGTCTCTCGCTCTCTCAGCCCAGGTGAAAAGCAAGAAAGCCCGTGAAAATTCCACACCATCAAACGATGTTCCATCCAACCCATAATGAAGCCGACTGCCACCATTCCAGCCACCGTCACATCATCCTCCACTTACTCGGACCCTTCCCGGCCGACAACTGTAATGAACACCTGAACTTCTGGCCTGTCATCGTTTGGTCTTGACGCTAGCCCTTACCCTACCAATTCCGTTGCTAACTATAGTGACTGTGATTTTCTCCTCAACAAGACTGCACATAAACTCGATCTCAACGAGAAAGAACTCAACCGTCTTCGACAAAACTGTGAACCAGTCGCAACTCATTGCTCCAACCTCGAAGCTAAACTTTCAAATGCTCGGAAGCTGATTGATGCATACAAACTGAACATTGAAAACTTAACTGCCAGCAGTTCCGACGACTATCCCCCTTCCATGCTCAACAATTCGCCAACCCATCATCAAAATCCATCGTCCTGCTCTTCCACGTAAGCCAAATCACCTCACTACACGAGGCACTCAAACAACTTCCAAAATGGAATATGTCGTGGGAAAAACTGCAATTCCAGCAGATACTCACCTCTACAACCCCATCAACCACCCTCACCCCCCCACCCCGTTCTTCCCGAACTCGCTCGTCGGGAACATCACAAACTTGCACAAGAATGGATCCGCTCCAATCAAGCAATGCCTAAAGAATCATATGTCGCCCGCCAAGTTTGGCAATGGGACAATGCCACAACTTTCATCCCTGCCATCCGTGAAATGCGAAGGGTGTCCTTAACCCAGACAAGAAAATTACCATGTCTTGATTGCCGTTCATCCGCCAAAGGCTATGGCTTTACTTTCACAACTAGGCCATAAATATAAAAATTCCCAACCTGACCCACGGTAAGTTTGGCCCGGAATGATGACTCTCATCGACACCACTTGATGACCCTGCGATTCCTCATTCCTCATCACACCAATCAACCCCATGTTAATCAACCCTTCAATCAACCACTCAATGAAAACATGACGGATTCAACCCTCATGGACAACTTTCAGGTAATAAATTTAAAATTAATTACCCCCCCCCCTCACCTTCACGAATTCAAACTCTCAAACTGATGTCAATCTGTTGACGATAACCAGTTTTCCCCTGCAGTACTTGCTTAAGTCTAACTGCTAGAGATCTTGAGTGTTGTGCGCCATGCACCTCAACTTTCACCATATCTCTGGGACCCAGCGAACCCCCTTGGGAACCCGCCATGATGGTGTCCGCCACCTATATTGACGAGGTCAACTGTAAATGCAACGAAATTTACAGGTAGTGTGATATTTTCAGCCGGAAACTAGTAAACCTAATTTTACCTGGGGGGAGGTCAAAATTGTTTTCTATTGCCTAAAGAAATTAGACACTACCTGTAAATACCCACCCAATCTCCCCTCTAGAGTCACCTTCATGGCTAACATATCTGGAGGAAAAATAGATGGTTGGCTAAGGCCGCTATACCGTTTATGACGCATGCGCAGATGGGCGGTTCAGCTGGGCGTATCGAGAGAGTTTTGAATCCTCCAGGGTAACAAGCACTCAGGAACTGAATGCAACGGAATTTACAGGCAGTGTATATTTGTTTTAGGCAATAGAAAACAATTTTAACCTCCCCCCAGGTAAAATTAGGTTTATTTATTAAGAAACTATTGGTTATCGATTTTTAAACCACAGCTGCGATGATTTGGCCGTTCGACATGCAAATCGTCTTGGGGGCTACACCCCCTCGACGTATTTGCATGTCTCGCGGCCGAATCATCGCAGCCGTGGTTTAAAAATCGATAACCAATAGTTTTTAACCAATAACTATTACTTAGTGTTGCTTCTTAGCATGCCAAACGTGCTGATAGTGTTTCCAGCAAAGGCCATTATCCATTGTTTCGCACGCACATATTTAAAGTTAATAATATTTTTTGTGAAATTTCCACCAGATTTATTTCGCGCTTTTTTCTCCAATCGGTTTTTCCCAGGCTATTTTATTCCGGGTTTTTTTTGGGGGGTTCTTTTTTCCATCGGCCTTTTTTTTTCCTGAGCTTTTATTTCCATCAGCTTTTATTTCTCGTGGCTTCTTTTTACCCGCGACCTTTATCCCCCTGTATTCCTTAAAACACATGAGCGTATCGAAGACAAAGCATTTATGGTGGTGGTGGTGGTGGGGGGGGGGGGGGGGCCCAGCAGATGCCGTTTTTATCGCGGAAATTGAAGATCTACTTTTTTTTTTCTTTTACCCGCGTTTTCGGTAGTTTCGTCTCACCTGATATTTCCGACTGAGGCTCGTTTATCCTAATGAGACGTTTAAGTTAGGACTTAGGAATAGGTCATAAGGGAACGTTCCCTTACATATTACGTCATAATGAAATTGGCGATTTTCTTTCCCCCTCACTCCTCGTCATCAATTGCTTAACCGGTATTCCGTCATTCCGTCATCCCAATGGCGGTGGTATTTTTGTACATTCCCAGTTTTCTAAGGACCTCTTTTGGGTATTTCCATTCTTTAAAATTTGTTTTCCTGAGGAGAGAGTGATGCTTACGTCACCAACTGCCCTCCCCTCCCCTCCCTCGTTAACATTCGTCATCAGGAGCCCCCCCCCCCCCCCCCCACCCTGTGACGTAATAATACTTCAATGTTCCCTAAAAAATATTCAGATCATGGGTGTATATCCAACCTATGTCCACCCCATGATGGTATGCAGGCCGCAACTGTGACAGAAGCTTTGTGAGCGTAGGCCTCTAGTGCCACGTGGTAAACTCTGGTATGAAAGGGAATAGAGGGGAGTGGGGAGAGGGCTGTCTGATACTGACTAGAGTCAATTTTTAAGCTGAAAGATAAAATTGATCCTAGTCAACTTAGACCGTGTTTGATTTTTGTACAGGAGACCAGACCGGTGCTGCTACTTCGACAAGTTGAGATTCCCCCCTCCCCCTAAATCAAGTACCCTACGCAACGGCCCTGACTATTTTTAAAGGAAGCGGGGGGGGGGGGGG